>JAODAL010044743.1:0-32576 GCA_025379985.1 Phyllomedusa bahiana | reverse complement strand
ACTTTTTTGTGAAAATGGGCAAATTATTTAAAAAAATTTTTTTTTAAAATTTTTCCCAAAAACCTTGTAAAAAAAAGTTTTTAAAAACCCCAGAAAACAGGGTTCCTTTTTAAAAAAAAACAGAGAAAAAAAAGGGGTTTAAACAAATGTTGGAGTGAAGCTTTTTACATCGAGAGAAGCCAAAATTTTAATCTCTCGTTCCATTCCATGCCATCAAGTCCCTTAAAAACAGAATCGGAAGTCCCAAAGGGAAAAACTGGGCAACGCTCCACTAGAGGTTGAAGTTGTAAATTCTATAAAGTGGGATAAATTAGAAAGTACGGGAATTTACCCCAGATATTATGGGGCGTTCTGGGGGATTAGTGCATCTTTATGGATTTTAGGAAGAGGGTAAAAGAAGGGGATCGATGGATTATTGATAGTTAAAAAAAAAATGTCCCTCCTTAGTGATAACATTGTTTTCAAAATTTTGTTTAATGAATTCCTCATATTTTATTTTTAATTCATCATGAGCTATAGGTAAAACTTTTTTATAATAAAACTCATCATTTAAAATCCTTAAAGCCTCCTTATTATATGCCTCGTAATCCTGGATGACCACTGCTCCACCCTTGTCAGCGTTACGTATAACTATATCCTTGTTATTAGATAATTCTTTCATACTATATTTTCTTTTCTAGTGAGATTAGGGATTAGAGGGTATTTTTTTTTCTTAATTTTTCCTCAAATCTTCTGTCACAAGGTCTAAAAAAACTGGGATATAATTTCCCTGGGCGGTTAGAGGGTAAAATTTAGAGATAGTTTTAAACCTCCGTACCTAGTCGACCATGAGTGGGTGGTTCCTCAACTTGAACATCCTCTGTGGGGACCTCAGTTGTCTTTGTCTTATATAATTTCTTTTTATTAAAGAACCTCTTCAAGGTGAGTTTTCTAATAAATTTATGGATATCTTGGAAAATAAAAAGGGTAATCTATAGTATTATCGGGACTGAAACCAAAATCCCTTACGTAAAATGGCTTTTTTCAATGGGTGATAACTTATCATTGGATAAATTAAAAAAAAATTATTTTATATTTCCAGTATTCTTCATTAGTTTTTTCTTTAATTGTTTCCTCAACAGGTTGTATCTAGTTTGGTAACCTTTTCTGCTCCCTGCACCTCTAGCTCCTCTAAGGTTTGTTTTTCGTTTTCTGTCTAAGAGGAGTCTTGGGGAATGAGCGTTTAGAATAACATGCTGTTTTAGATTTTCCGCTATGTGATTGTGAATGTTTAACCTTGGGTTTACCCCTAAAAAAAGATTCAGAAGGAAGTGTATTTGAATGAATGACCATGGTTTGGATATCGGAAGGTGATTTTAACGGCGTGAATATATTATCAGTAGAATCTGTGATATTTGTGGAATTTGTGGAATAACTTGAGGTTGTGTCTGGGGGGATAAGAGATTAGCTAAAGCTAAAGAGGGAGGAATACTTCCATTATCTAATTCAATATTTATAGTGTCAGACGGGGGATGTTGTGTTAAAGTGATATCGGATAAAGAAAGTTGGCTGGGGTGTGTCTGTAATAACAGTGTAGGAGTATTGGATAGATTAGGGGGTAGCGCCAAGATAGACTCCTCAAGGATAACATGTGTGGTATACTCAACTCCATTGGAGGTTTCTAACAGTAAATGATCATCTTCCCCAGCTTTAGCTAAGCGGTTGATTTTTTCTCGCAGGTGGGGGAATTCAAATGTTGGATCCTTCGTAGTATCAGTAATATGCTGGAACTTAGGGGTATCTTTCTTACTTTTATGATTAAAATTTGAATTTTTAAAATTAGAGTTTAAAAATAAACGTGGGCTTGATTTATAATTGGAATACCTCATTTTGTCATTATAATTCCTCCCATAGGTGGAACCCTTGCTATTCAAACGAGGTCTGACTGTATCGTTTTCTCTTCTATGGGGGTTTCTTTTAACTACCTCGCTGTACTGTTTTGGTCTTACTACTTTACCAGTAGTAGCAGGAGTGTCTAAACGTTCTTGTATATTATTCTGTATAGGTTCAGATTCATCATTAGGGTTTAATCTATGATGTCTTTTAGCTAGAGGTTGAGGATTTGATTTATCAAATCGCTCCCAGTTAATTTATGTAATTTTTTTTTTTATTACATCTAATTCGTTCCCTTTTTAGATTATTTAAACCATTCTTTGTTTAGGTTATAATATTCAGGATGAAATTGGAATTTTGAAAATGCTATAAGGTTTGTTTCTACCTCCCCGGCCAATGTAATACAATTATTCTTTCTTTTGTTTACCAATAAACCCATCAGGTTTAAGGAGCATTGGTCCAAATTCTCTTGCCATAAATCATTAAAAGCAGTATCACTATCATAAAAAGGGTTGGGTTTATAAATTTTCAAACCCTTGGGTACAATTTTCTCCTGTATATATAGTTCTAAAAATGTGGCGTCTATATGTTGGAAACTTTCAGATAATAGACCCTTTTCCAGGGTACGGGAGATATTATATAAAGACCTGGTTTCCTCCTCAGTATATTCGCGTTGTTCCGTGGCAATCCTGGTTGATTCAGGTTGAATGGTGCCAGCGATAAGTTTGTCCATAAGTTGATTTCTCGTTATTGCTCTGTGATGTAGATAATCCATTGTTTTTTCCGTATGTAACTCAGAAAGATAAAAAGATAGAACAGCACACAAATAGTGTAATATTGACTTATAAATAAATGTCACAAATAATCAACGGTCGAAATTACCGCTCACACAACCTCAAGTTATTCCACAAATTCCACAAATATCACAGATCACAGATTCTACTGATAATATATTCACGCCGTTAAAATCACCTTCCGATATCCAAACCAGGGTCATTCATTAAAAATACACTTCCTTCCTAAAATCTTTTTTAGGGGTAAACCCAAAGGGTTAAAAAATTCACAATCACAAGAGGAGAATCTAAAACAGCATGTTATTCTAAACCTCATATCCCCAAGACTCCTCTTAGACAGAAAACGAAAACAAACCTTAGAGGAGCTAGAGGTGCAGGGAGCAGAAAAGGTTACCAAACTAGATACAACTTGTTGAGGAAACAATTAAAGAAAAAACTAATGAAGAATACTGGAAATATAAAATAATTTTTTTTTAATTTATCCAATGATAAGTTATCACCCATTGAAGAAGCCATTTTACGTAAGGGACTTGGTTTCAGTCCCGATAATACTATAGATGACTTTGTAGTTTTCCAAGATATCCATAAATTTATTAGAAAACTCACCTTGAAGAGGTTCTTTAATAAAAAGAAATTTTATTAGAAAACTCACCTTGAAGAGGTTCTTTAATAAAAAGAAATTATATAAGACAAAGACAACTGAGGTCCCCACAGAGGATGTTCAAGTTGAGGAACCACCCACTCATGGTCGACTAGGTACGGAGGTTAAATCTATCTCTAAATTTTACCCTTTAACTGCCCAGGGAAATTATATCCCTGTTTTTTTAGACCTTGTGACAGAAGATTTGAGGAATATTAAGAAAAAACTACCCTCTAATCCTAATCTCACTAGAAAAGAAAATATAGTATTGAAAGAATTATCTAATAACAAGGATATAGTTATACGCAATGCTGACAAGGGTGGAGCAGTGGTCATCCAAGATTACGAGGCATACAATAAGGAGGCTCTAAGGATTTTAAATGATGATTTTTATTACAAAAAAGTTTTACCTACAGCTCATGATGAATTAAAAATAAAATATGAGGAATTCATTAAACAAAATTTTGAAAACAATGTTATCACTAAGGAGGAAAAAATTTTTTTAACTATCAATAATCCATCGATCCCCTTCTTTTACCATCTTCCTAAAGTCCATAAAGATGACACTAATCCCCCAGAACGCCCCATAATATCTGGGGTAAATTCAGTACTTTCTAACTTATCCCACTTTATAGATTTACAACTTCAACCTCTAGTGGAGCGGTTGCCCAGTTTCCTTAGGGACTCCGATTCTGTCTTAAGGGACTTGATAGGCATGGAATGGAACGAGAGATTAATTATGGCTTCTCTCGATGTAACAGCTCTCTACTCCAACATTAGCTTCTAAACCCAACTCGTGTCTGTCTCTAGTTTTCTTGACAAGGAACCGGTGTTTTCTGGAGTTTTTAAATCTTTTTTACTACAAGGTTTGGAACTTATTTTAAAAAATAATTTTTTTAAGTACGACTCCGCCCATTTTCATCAACAAGTAGGCACAGCGATGGAGACCAGGGTAGCCCCATCGCTGGCTAACCTTTTTATGGGAGCATTCGAGGGAATTTTTATAAGTGGTCCGAATAATCCTTTTTTAAAGAATATTATCTATTATAAACGATTTATAGATGATCTTATATTTATTTGGGAGGGCCCCACTGATACTTTTATCAATTTCGTACGTTTTTTAAATAATAATTTTTGGGGCATCAATTTTACCTCTATTGTTCATCCACAAGAATTAGTTTTTTTAGATTTGTATCTATATATTAATAATGGTAAAATGGCGTCTAAAACTTTTTTTTTTAAAAAACCGATTCAAATAATTATTTATTATTCAATTCAAACCATCAGAGAAACTGGATAAGGAACATTCCTTTTGGACAATACAGGAGATTAAAGAAGAATTGTACAGATGAGTCCACTTTTAACACCCAAGCTGACATTTTAACTAATAAATTCAAACAAAGAAAATATCCTGGGGAATTACTGAAAGGTGCTCGAAATAAAGCTGCCTCTCTTACACAGGAGGAGTATTTAAAGTCCTCAAAAAAGCAAGTGAGTGAAAAGGACTTTAAATATAAAGCCTTGTCACTACCCAAAACACCAATACAAAGAGTGCAAAATTTTTTTCTATAAACATTGGAACATTTTGCTCCGAGACCCTGGCCTCAAAGATGTCATTCCTATACGACCCTATTTTATATATAGAAAATCAAAAACATTAAAAAACATATTGGCTCCCTCAAAACTTAAACAACACACTAGGGTAAATACTGAAATAAGAAAGGAAAACAATTTTACTGTGAAAGGCTCTATACCTTGTGGGAATTCTATATGTAAAATTTTGGGTAAACAAATAGTCATCAGTAATACTTTTACTTCTTCAGCAACAAAAGAGGTATTTAAAATGAAAGAAAATTTATCATGTAATAGTGACTATGTCATATATCTAATTACATGCTGCTGTAACATGCAATATGTGGGAAAAACCTCTACAAAGCTTTCACGTAGATTGAACAACCATCGGTATGATGCTAGGCATGGCAGACTTACCTACAGTCTGCCCCGTCATTTTTTGGAGGTCCACAACATTAGAGATCCTATTTTTTCTATACAACCTATTGATCGTATTGCAGAGGATTGCATTAAATAGAGCAAAAAATGTTAAGCAAAAGGGAAGTATATTGGATGTACAAACTCAATACCTTGAAGCCTCATGGTTTGAATGAAGTACAGGATGCTATTATCTAATAATTTTGAAATATATTTTTACACCTTCAGATATATGTTATAAATACAGAATTTTTATATCATTTTTTAATTTATTAATATATATTATATTTTAAGTACTTTTTATTCTTATTTTTATTCATTTTTATTTTTATTTTATTTATAGATTTTTATTAAAGTTGGGTAATTAGCCTCCCCTCCCCTTTTCCCCCTTTCTTTTAAATATATATTTTATACATACATAAGTTTTTTTTACCATAACGCCTTTTATGTAACAAAAATTTTTTTTAAGAAAATGCATTTGGAAATGTCATATATTTGTGAAACATGCAGTTCCTGATATGTTCTGCCTTTTTGTGAATGAATTGCAATTGTTTACTAGCAGGGCCCCGTTTTGAAAACAAATGGGTATAAGTTGTTGCCATTCTGTGTCCTTTCCCGTGCATATTTTGAAGAAGCGGGCTGAGACCCGTGAAACGCGTTATGTTGCCAAAAAAAAAATATAATAATTAAAAAAATGTAAATTTAAAAATCCACCCTACTGTGCTTAACTCCTATTAAGCGCTCTAGTTCTAGCAGTGTTCCTTTTATTATAGTCAGCTTGCAATCTCCTGTTTGGACCTTGCAAAGCACTGTATTTTTTCTATCTCATATCTATCTATCTATCTATCTTATATCTATCTATCTATCTCATATCTATCTATCTATCTATCTATCTCATATCTGTCTATCTCATATCTATCTCGTATCTATCTATCTATCTCATATCTTTCTATCTCATATCTATCCCATCTATTTTATCTATCTCATATCTATCTATCTCCTATTTTATCTATCTATCTATCTATCTACTATCTATCTATCCCATCAAACTATCTATCTCATATCTCCTATCTATCTATCTCCCATCTATCTATCTCCTATCTATCTATCTATCTATCTATCTATCTATCTATCTCCTAAAGTATCTATCTCATATCTATCCATATCTATCTCGTATCTATCTATCTCATAACTATCTATTTATCTATCTATCTATCTATCTATCTATCTATCTATCTATCTATATATATATCTCCTATCTATCTCCTATCTATCTCATATCAATCAAACTATCTATCTATCTATATATCTATATATCTATCTATCTCCTACTATCCCCTACTACCTCATATCCTATCTTATCTATCTATCTATCTATCTATCCCATATCTATCTCCTATCTATCTCATATCTATCTCATATCTATCTATATATCTATCGATCTCCTATCTATCTACTGTATCTATCTATCTCATATCTATCTATCTCCTATCTATCTATCTATCTATCTATCTATCTATCTATCTATCTCATATCTATCTATCTAACTCCTATCTATCTATCTTACTAACTATCTCTCTATCTATCTATCTATCTCCTATCTATCTATCTCATATCTATCTCATATCTATCTCGTATCTATCTATCTCATATCTATCTATCTATCTATCTATCTATCTATCTATCTATCTATCTATCTATCTCCTATCTATCTCCTATCTATCTCATATCTATCTATCTATCTATCTATCTATCTATCGTATGTCTATCTATCTATCTCATATCTATCTATCTCATATCTATCTTATATCTATGTATCTCATATCTATCTATCTATCTATCTTATATCTATGTATCTCATATCTATCTTATATCTTTCTATCTTTGTATCTATGTATCTATCTATCTATCTATCTCATATCTATCTATCTATCTATCTATCTCATATCTATCTATCTATCTATATGTACTTATCCATATCTATCTATCTCATTTCTATCTATCTATCTATCTATCTATCTATCTATCTATCTATCTATCCATCTATCTATCTGTCTATCTATCTATCTATCTCATATCTATCTATCTCTCTATCTAAAAATATTCAAAGAAAATTCAGGGGTTTGCAGCGCACATAACCAGTGGCTAAAAAAGCCCTTCGAAATATATTCTACGGAGTGTTCTGCTTTATTAAAACAAGCGAGATAATTTTCATCCACCCGCTACATAAAAATCAAACAGACACTGCTACAGCCTTACTCGTTACGCGCCTACACTAGCGCTTCATCAGAGGCATTCTGGGTAAGGGAAAGTCATCGACATTTAAGTTGCCACATTGTTGTTGATTGGTTGTCCTTCGTGTCAGTCAGACCGGGACTCTGTTTTCAGTCTCTAGCTTCACATGTGGTGTTTCTCCATATTCAGGGTGTAACAATGTAGCTAATAGGCCCTGATATACGTCCATCAGTCCAGAGCTTTACTTAGATACACAGTGTCACAGACGCCCGGGTTATACATGTTACAATGTCAGTGACTGGTTGTTCCGTGTGTCAGTAGCATCAGCATCCAGTTATCAACTGGTTAATTCCAGAGCGCTATGGATGGTTTAGTTTATAACTAACTCCAGCAATAGATTGATAGAGCGCTCCCAAAAAAAAAAAAAAAATATAAATACGATCTAATAAGTCTGTAGCTCAAATTAAAAAATTAAACCAGTTGTTTGGCACATAGACTCTACTGACATACAGTTTACAAACCCTCTACTCTATAGCTGTAAAATCACTACTATATTGCTATCTTTAATAAAATACAATCTTAACATAAATATAATTTATCTTAAAAACATATCATGATATATATCACTAAAACTACCCATAAAAGACTGGTTTAATATAATATACACTCCCATATCTAAAATATATAAATATATTAGTGTATTAGCTCAACTAACTCGTTTAGACCCTCTGGTTGTACTGTTTTTAACTTATACATCCAGTAGATCTCCATCTTTTGTAATAATTGAAATCTGTTGGAACAATTACTGGATATTTGATCTATGGGGATGATACTTATTACAGAAAAATCCTGCTCATGTTTCTCATGGATGTGTCTTGCGACACCTTGTTTTAGATCTCCTTTTTTATTGCTTGCTTTATGTCCATTAAGCCTCACATGTAGAGGACAAATTGTTCGTCCGATATACTGTAATTTGCATGTGCACTGTATTAGGTATACCACAATTTGACTCTTGCAGTCTAAATGATGTTTAATATCAAAGACTTCCTGCGTAGTGTTTGATGTAAACTTTTTTGTCTCCTTAATAGTTTTACAGCAAAGACATCCTGAACCGTTACAGGGAAAACTGCCTTTTTCTAAAATTATATCATTATTTTGAATAGAAGGATTTTTTTATAAGGCTGGGAGCTAAAATGCTTTTCAAATTTGGCGCTCGTCTAAATATTAGGCTTGGTTGTTCTGGAGCTAATGGTCCTAGGAATGGATCTCTTTTAATTAGATGCCAATGTTTTTTGTAGAGCATTTTTGATTTTACAATGTGAGGTATTAAATTGTGTTATTAATGAAAATTTCACATGTTTATCATCCCCCTCAGGTTGTTTGGATGCTCCTGCCAAACAATCTTTTTGAGTAAGTGCACTTGTTTTTTTCAATGGCATCATTAACTAATTTTCTGGGATATTGTTTATCTAAAAATCTTTTTTCCAAAAGAGACGATTGTTTTTTAATAGTTTCATCCTCAATACAGTTTCCTCTGAGTCTTTTCATTTGTCCATATGGAATATTAGTAAGCCAAGGCTTATGATGAGCACTATTAAAATTGATAAAACTATTCATATCTATTGTCTTAAAAAACTTGAAGTAATCAGACTATTCCCTTTAATCAAAATTTTTAGGTCCAAAAATTCAATTTCAGAGTGATTAATCTGTGTGGAAAAGGAGATCTCCCAATTGTTAGAATTTAGGTGATTTATAAAATCATCTATTTCATTTTCTGACCCTTTCCAGATAACCTATAGGTCATCAATGAATCTCTTGTACATCAAGACATTGTCATAACGGGGATATGAGTATATGAATGTTTCCTCAAAAAGTCCCATATAAAGATTAGCGTAAGAGGGCGCCATTTTTGTCCCCATTGCAGTTCCACTTTTTTGCCAGTAGATGGCGCTCTCATATTTGAAGAAATTATTTTCCAATATAAACTTAACACAAGAAAGTAGAAAATTTTTATAAGGCTCAGATACTTAGGGATCCTAATCGAAAAAATGATGAATACATTTTAAACCCAATTCATGTGTGATATTAGTGTATAATGATGTCACATCGAGGGTTAATAGAATATGGTCACCTTCTAAATTCAAATCTGATAAGAGAGAGATCAAATGTCCAGAGTCCTTTATGTGACTATTTAATTGGAGTACATACGGTTGTAGGTGAGAATCAACAAATTGGGACATATTACTTGTTGAGGAATTAATCCCTGCAATGATGGGGCGACCTGGTGGTGTTTGACGGTTCTTATGTAATTTGGGAAGGTAATAGAAATAGGGGATATTGGGTTCTTTGATATACAAAAATGCTTTAGTATTTTTGTTAATAATACCTTCTCCATATGCTTTTTCTATAAATTTATATAGTTCCTTTTGAACACTAGGAAAAGGATCTTCTTGACACAATGTATAGTAAGAAACGTCTGAAAGAAATCTAAGTGATTCACTATTATAATCATTATAATTTTAAATCACTATCCCCCTACCCCCCTTTGTCAGTTGGTCGTATCACTATGTGATTATTCGGTTGTAAATTTCTCATTGATTTTAGTTCGTTTAAAGTTAAATCTGATTTCTTTTTATCTTGATTAATAGTAGGGATATTCTGAAGTTCCTCTGAAACTAAATCATAAAAGGTTTTTAGTTAATGTCCTTGAGAACTAGTTGGGTAAAATTTAGACTTAGGTTTGAATTCATTTGATCTTACTGTTGATGTTATTTCGTTTTCCTCAATAACAATAGGATTCATCGCAAAATGTCTTGTCAGTGTCATCTTACGTACAAGATGGTTGAAATCAATAAATAAGTCAAATGGTTTAATTTTATCATTGGTTGGACAATAATATAGGCCTTTCGATAAAAGGCTAATTTCTGTATCAGTAAGTATATGGTTGGATAGATTGAAGATCCCTAATTGAGTGATGTCTAGTGGAAATTTATCCATCACCTCTTTGGTTCTAAACATTCCTTTTTTCCTTCTGGTTCCTCCTCTAGAGCCTCTATGGAACCTTTTCTTTTTAGTTGATTTGGAGTTCCCTGTATCTTGTGAGACTGTTCCTGAGTGAAGTTGATCTCTAAAAAAGAAGGTGTTTCTAAATTATGTGCTACTGCCCCATTATTACCATCAATATGTGAAGAAGGTATTCCTGAATTCCGTGTGGAAATGTGATTAGAATCAGTGTTTTCTATTGAAAATGTGTGTACTGTGAATTGAGAAACATTAGGTGAAGTGGGTTCAGATAAAAAGGAATCCTGGTTATCTATTTTTTTTCTTGTTATATTCCTTTTTCAGCTCCCCAAATTTTTCCATAATATATTTGGCTTTGGTGGTCAAATTCATCTTTGAGGAATGTGCTGTACCATATTTATTTGGGGTACATTCAATAGATGAACTGTTTTCTATCAGGGATATATTAATGGATGAAAAATCTAACATATACGAATACATAGTTTTAAATCTTGACCCTTATTATTAGTGTTGAGCGATTGCGATGACAATCGACATCGGTCGATGGTCGATAGTCGACCATCATCGACCAGATAGTCGATAGTGAGCAGTCGATTATGAGCGATGACCATTAAAGTCTATGGGAGAGCAACAACACCTTCATTCTTACACCCAAACAGGGCTGGAGAAGCTGGAATTAACATCCACAACAGTCAAATGGATACGTGCTACATCTTAGGCAACACACTTAGGTTATAAAAGTCACAGAAAAAAAATCACACAACATTCACTATCCCTGTCTTGCACCACAGCATGACCCTTAAACCTGCATCACCCACAAATTAAAAAGTGCCAGAAGGCAGTATGATTTGAACCATCATCTTACTTGAACTGGACATTGAATATCCCTGTCCTGGAACGCAGCATGAGCCCCAAACCTGCATGACCCCCACATTTAAAAGTAGACGGTAAAAGGAGTCTTTCAACCACCATTTTAGTTGAACTGGACATTGACTATACATGTCCTGGGCCACAGCATGAGCCCCAAACCTGCATGACCCCCAGATTCAAAAGTGCCGGAAAAAGGAGTCTTTGAACCACCATTTTAGTTTCAACGGACATTGACTATACCTGTCCTGGGCCACAGCATGAGCCCAAAACCTGCATGACCCCCACATTTAAAAAGTGCCGGAAAAAGGAGTCTTTCAACCACCATTTTAGTTTCACTGGACATTGACTATACCTGTCCTGGGCCACAGCATGAGCCCCAAAGATGCATGACCCCCACATTTAAAAAGTGCCGGAAAAAGGAGTCTTTCAACCACCATTTTAGTTTCACTGGACATTGACTATACCTGTCCTGGGCCACAGCATGAGCCCCAAACCTGCATGACCCCCACATTTAAAAAGTGCCAGAAAAAGGAGTCTTTCAACCACCATTTTAGTTTCACTGGACATTGACTATACCTGTCCTGGGCCACAGCATGAGCCCCAAACCTGCATGACCCCCACATTTAAAAAGTGCCGGAAAAAGGAGTCTTTCAACCACCATTTTAGTTGAACTGGACATTAACTATATCTGTCCTGTACCGCAGAATGACCATTAAACCTGTCTGACCCACAGATTCAAAAGTGCCGGGAAAAGGAGTCTTTCAACCACCATTTTAGTTGAACTGGACATATACTGTCCCTGTCCTGGGCCACAGTATGACCATTAAACCTGTCTGACCCCCAGATTAAAAAGTGCCGGAAAAAGGAGTCTTTCAACCACCATTTTAGTTGAACTGGACATTGACTAGAACTGTCCTGTGCCACAGCATGACCCAGGGCCGGAGTTACAGTGGGTGCGGTGAGAGCCCAGGCTGGCGTCCGTCATCTATTAACACGCAGGTTAAAATGCCCTGATGACGCAGCAACGAAAACTGTCGTGCTGAAGCAGAGTGCGGAAGCGGAAGTGTGAGAACTCCAGCCTTCCTCAGTACACAGTCAAGACCTGGGTAGCGCTTGCCCCTCCGTATGAGTGCGGACCAATTGAGCTTCACTTGGAAATACTGGTGGTTAACGCTCCTGTTCCACCCAGGTGCCCTTTTTCTTGGCATTCTTTTTCTCATTTTACTCAACGTGCTGGAGGAAATTGTCTCTGTACTTTGTTCTCTGTCCGTGCTCCATACTCCATGTCCTCTGAATAACCTACATCTGGTCAAGTTTTCCTGTACCTCCCTTGTACAATTCAGAGGAATTTTTTTACCAGCTATTTTGTACATGCAAGTTTTTTAGTAGTTTAATTCTAGAAAACACAATTTTAAAATAGGATGGAATCCCACCATGTCTTTGTTTCTCTTTTTTTCATTGTATTAAATGGGTTGTCTCAATACAGGGATTGATAGCTATGTTAAAGATCTTGCAAAAACAAGTCATTTTGCAATATGTGTCCATTAACAGTGTCCTACCTATTCCTGTTTCTGACAGCACCATCACCCTTGAGCCAATCTTGACAATTGTGAAGAACAAATGTCTGTTAGAAACAACATTTTTTAGAATAGGACCTGTAGTATAGCTGCATGTCACAGCAAAATGCCCCCAAAAAAATTTAAAGCATGACCCTTGAGCCACTTTGGACAATTGTGAAGAACAAATGTCTGTTAGAAACAACATTTTTTAGAATAGGACCTGTAGTATAGCTGCATGTCACAGCAAAATGCGCCCAAAAATTCAAAGCATGACCCTTGAGCCACTTTGGACAATTGTGAAGAACAAATGTCTGTTAGAAACAACATTCCTTTTTTTTATTAAACAAGTGATTTTTATTTTACACGATAAAAAGTGCAGGGGAACAGAATAGAAAAACGGAAGGGACGGTACAGGGAGTAACAAGGGCTCCAAAAGGCCCGATAATAAACAAGAAGAAGAAGAAAGAAAAAAAAATGATGAAAATCAACATATAATTAATCTGTCATAGTCAAATTTTCTCAGTTTAAGTCTAGACCATGTAGCCGGAGGCTGATACATAGCGGTCTCTAACGGCATTGCTACAAATAAGGAAGTACAGAATGTTGAGGGTAGATAATCTCTGTCAAGAACAGGCCTGCAAGGGACAAAAATCCCAATTACTTAAAATACTTAGAATTTATCCAGTAATCCCATCTTTCTCTAGTTTTAGCAACTACGTGGGGGGGTATCGAGAGAGATGTTTCGCATCTAAAGTGAAAGTTAACCCTATCTATTACCTCTGAAAGGTGAGGGGGATGAGTAGACTTCCAGTGCAAAGCTATCGTTAATCTAGTAGCTATGAGGATATGCTGGAGCACCGTTCTGTAGTATATGGGGAAGTCATCTAATGTTAGGTCCAGGACTGCTAGAGCAGGAGTCAACTGGAGGTGGAAGTGAAGTACTTCGATAATTAGGGCGCTGACCTGGGACCATAGTGATTGAATAATTGGGCAGTTCCACCACATATGGAGCAGAGTTCCTGCTACACCACAATTTCTCCAGCAAAGTTTTGAATGTGTGGGTGAAAAATGAGCAATCCGCGTGGGGTGAAGATACCAACGCAGAAATATTTTTTTCATTAGTTCCAAATGGTTGGTGCATCTGGAGTGTTTAGTAACTGAGAGATATGCAGTTAACCAGACCTCCCATGAGAAGGAGCAAGATAATTCTTCCTCCCATTTTACCACATAGTAGGGTTTTATCTCTTTACTACTTGTTGTCAATAGCTTATAAGATATGGAGAGTCCTTTAGTCGGCCCTTTTTTGCCAATTATAAAATTATGGTACGGGAAAGTCGGTGCGGAGTGGGTTGGCCAGGACCATGTTTGAAGTGCGTGTCTGATTTGATGGTATTGGTAGAACCGCGATTTGGGGAGCTCAAAAGTGGAGCTTAGTTCCGAAAAGGACCTAAGAGTGTTTGCTTCAAATAGATCACCAACAGAGGTTATTCCAGCTGCTGACCAATCCGACAGCGGCAAAGTAGGTATGCTAATTCCTATGACAGAAATCGGGCAATTTGACTTTGAAACATGTACCCAGTGTTTAGGGACAACATATTTAAGCCAGGCTTTGACCGCGTGTGTCAATGTGAGTAAGTGCAATTGAGGAGGTTTAACACCTAGGGTTGTGGCTAATAGTATATCTTTCACAGAGTGGGGTTGTGCTGAGTCGTTCTCCATTTGAGACCAAACATGACTATCCGGAGAAGACCAATGGTAGAATATAGGGTCTAATATTGCTGCAATATTATAAGATAATAGGTGGGGAACCGACATGCCTCCTTCTTTAAGTGGCATGTATAGGTATTGTCTTTTGCATCTCGGCTTTTTCCCCCCCCAAATGAACTTCAGTAGCTGGGTTTGGAGTTTGTTTACGAGTTACAGAGGGAAGAGAAATGGGAGAGACCTGGCAATATATAAAAATTTAGGTAGCAGAAGCATTTTAGTAATGTTAATTTTTGCAATCCAGGATAGGGAAAGATTTTCCAGTCTTTGAATTTCTGTTGTAAGGGCTGCAGAGAGATCAGCTAGATTTATCGTGATCGTATCTTCCACTGAACTTGTAATTTTTATTCCCAGGTAGGTGAAATAATCATTTGACCAAATGAAGTTAGAAGAGGAGAGGTTTTGTTTAGTTTGTGATGGCACATTCAATGGGAGAATTACTGATTTAGTTTAGTTTAGTTTGTAATAGGAAATCAGCGAGTACTCATTTAAAATGTCCATCAGGTTGGGAATCGAAGTTTCTGGTTGTGTACACATAAGTAAGATATCATCAGCAAATAGATTGATTTTGTGTTCCGTATTAAATACTTTGATACCTGAGACCTCTGGAGAGCTCCTGATAAATTCTGCTAATGGCTCTACACACAGAACGTAAATTAAGGGTGACAATGGACAGCCTTGTCTGGTGCCATTTGAAATCGAAAAGGGACGCGAGAGAAAACCTGAGGTAAATACCCTTGCTGCTGGAGTAGAATATAATGTCAAGACAGCCTGTAAAAACTGGCCAGTAAACCCAAATTTAGTCATAACTTCTTTTAAGTAAAGCCAATTGAGCCTGTCAAAGGCTTTTTCTGCATCTAGAGAGAGAAAAAGAGTGGGGGTTCCGTGTGCAGTGTCCATCTGAATTACATCAATCACCCTTCGAACTCCGTCTCTGGTCTGACGTGCTTTAACAAAGCCGGACTGGTCATTTTTAATCAATAGAGGTAGAAAGTTGTTCAACCGGATGGCCAGGATTTTTGAGTAAAATTTAATGTCATTATTAAGTAGGGATATTGGGCGATAATTGGTCACCTGTTCCAGGGCTTTGCCCGGTTTAGGAATGGTGGATATCAGAGCAGATAACATTTCGGCTGGTGCCTTACCCTTGGACATAAGAGTTTGGAAAAGTTCAGTGAGGTAAGGGGATAAAGTGGAAGTAAATAACTTATAGTACTCATTAGTTAGGCCATCAGGACCTGGGGATTTATACAACTTAGAGCAACGAATAACTTGCTCTACTTCTTGAAGTGTAAATGGTTTGTTGAGTTCATTTAACTGTTCTATCGTTAGGGAGGGTAGTTTGATTTTCTGCAGAAAAGCTGAAATTTTAGACACGGTAACAGGCGGAACCGTCGGGTCATCCTTGATATTGTATAAACTATTGTAATAGTCTGCAAAACAATTGGCAATCTCTTGAGGGTCACAGACCTTTCTCTGCGAAGAGGCCACTAGTGAGGCAATTTTAGCTTTAGCTTGGTATTTTTTTACCCGCTGTGCAAGAAGTTTGGTAGGTCTGTCTCCCTGAAGATAAAAACGGCACTTCAATTTGGCCAGTTGAAATTCATATTTACTCAAGTTGAGATTTCTCAGATGGGACCTGCAGTTTAAAAGAAGTTTTTTGTTCTTGGGGCTGGGATCGTTCTTGAATGCTTTATCTAGTTTTCTTAGTTCATCTAGGGTAGCCGTCATTTCAGCCTCCCTCTTCTTTTTTTCTCTGGCAGCTAATTTGATGCAAACGCCTCTTATAACCGCCTTATGGGCGCACCACAAAATTTCCGGGGAGGGAGCAGTAGGTGAATTTAAATCAAAGTAGTCTGTTAGAGCCGTTTGCAACTCTTTAACTACATCTGGGGATTTTAGTAAATAGTGATTAATACGCCACGGCATCTGGGGGGGTGAGCAGTGTTTATCTTTTAATGTAAGGAACACCGGGGCATGATCAGACCACATTATGTGACCGATCTCTGTGCTGAGAATTGAAGGCAGGGTATGCCTGCTAACCAAGAAAAAGTCTAATCTTGAATGGGTGTTTTTAGAAGCAGAATAGTACGTGTAGTCAATTTCTGCTGCGTGATGGTACCTCCACGGATCATGTAAGTTTTCTTCTCCTACTAAATTTTTCAATTCTGAAGCATAACGAGAACAGCCAGCTGATCTGTCTAGTTGCTTATCCATTACTACATTAAAGTCCCCGCACAGGATCAGATGGCCCTTAGCTATTTTTTTCGCTTTTCTTAGGACTTTTGAAATAAAAGCTATTTGTTTCGTATTAGGAGCATAGAGGTTAACTAATGTAAAGGATGTGTTATTCAATTCACATACTAGAATTATAAATCTTCCTTTAGGGTCAAGGAATGAATTTATATCTTTAAAGGCTATAGTGTCCTTAACTAGGATTGCTACCCCAGCTTTTTTAACCATGATAGGCGAGAAAATAGCATGAGGGAAACGTTTATGTTTTAATCTGAAGGTGTCCTTTTCTTTAAGATGGGTTTCCTGAATGCAGAGTATGTCACCTTTGGAATTGATAGCATCTCTCCAAAAGTGAGATCTCTTGTGTGGGGAGTTAAGTCCATTTGCATTAAAAGACATTATCTTAATCCCCATGGGTATTCCGGAAAAGACTTATTGAATGGATTAGTTTGGGATGGGAATTTAGGGTGATCTCTACTTCAGTTTGTAAGCAAGGAGTGATAATGCATGTGACTCTGACAGATTTGAACCAGCAAAACATGATAAAACTCAAACATATTTGTAAGAAACAAAAGACATATGAGAACAGCTTCTCGGTATGAGAAGACCAGCGATGGGGATAGTCCATGGCAAAAAACCTGAGGGAAAAAGAAATGGATTAACCATACAATACGGCATCAGGTCTTGAAGGTAACCCGAGAGGGATGGGTGAAGAGACTGCAATCATTTGTTGGTCAGTCATTGGGTCGGTGGTTAGATCTTCGAAGCTTCTCCGACCATATTGGCGTAATGACTTCTGGTTTGTTCTTCCTCTTGGTTAGGGGGGACTGGACTGGGGTAACCAGCAGGTCCCAGGAGGCGAGGAGGTCTTTAGCAGCTGAAGGAGTGGGGCAAACCAGCGTGGAATTGTCTTTCGTTATTATAAGCTTCACAGGAAAACCCCAGTGATAGTTGATATTGTTTTCTCTGAGAATTTTAGTTACTGGGGCAAATTCCTTTCGTTTCAGCATAGTTCCAGCAGATAAATCCGGATAGATGGAGACATTTCGGAATCTCTCAGGTAAGTCAAGATAGCCGCGAATCGCCTTCAGGAAATTTTCTTTGGTACGGAAAAAGTGGACTCTAGCTATGACATCCCGAGGGACCGCCGGTGGTAAGTGTCTGGGTTTTGGAAGACGATGGATCCGATCTATAGTGAGATCAAGGTTAGAAGCTTCAGGCAGAACAGCAGCCATCATATCTGTGAGATATTGTGGGAGAAACTCCTGGGTGACAGATTCCGGGACCCCTCGTAACCTGATGTTATTTCTCATGGCCCGGCCCCTTCCCAAGGTCCGGATTTTGGGCTGAAAGATGGGGCCCTTCCCCCCCTTAAAAGGGCAGAGTTTGCATCTATCAAAATTTAGGGGATTTGGGCAAACTCTCCCATTTTCTTTTTTTTCGTGGTCAGTCCGGAGATTAACGCCTGGGTGGGAAATCGAAAGTCCCCTATCATCTTTTTAAAAGTCTTCTTGAAGTGATCACGGAAGGTGTGAAAATGCGTGCAATGCTTGTTCCGGATCCGGAGGGTCCCCGACTTTTCCCGAATTTTCCCCATCCACGGAGCCCTCCCTTTGACAAAGCTGGAGGGGGAAACCCGAGAAATTGGAACGGGCTTTTTGTTTTGAATGGGGCCCATCGGGGTTTTTTAAAAATTCTGGAAAGGGTTTTGGGGTTTTTAAGGGTTCCGTTTCAAAGTACCCCCCAAAGGGGAAAGGGATGAGAGGGTATAGCAGCTCGAATTTGAGGAGTTGGAGCCTTGAGGAGGGGTTTCTGAATGAGAACTCTTTGAGTTTAGTTATAAAGCCAAGGATAGAAGGGTGCGGATTCAGCAATTGCCCCAGAGGTGGGTGTTCCAAATGTACAGAAAGGGGGGCAAATCATCCTTTTTCCCTTTTTTTAAAATTGGGCTTTCTTTTGTAAGTATTGGATGTGAAAAAGTTGGTGCAGTGGAGTTGCGTAATCCCAGTTCAGAACTGGGAATCGGGGGGTGGGCGAAGGGGGAAAATTGGGTGTACCCAAACAGCTTTTGGCGGGGAAAAGTTTTTAGGCATCCCTTTGATTTTCCTTGTAAGAGATCGGGAAACTAAAAGGTTAGTTCTGTGAGGCAAAATTGTGGGTCTCAAGGTAGATAGGGAACTTTAGTTTGTAAAGATAAGGGGGTTTCTGCTTCCCTGTAGTTTTTCGGAAACCCAAATTTTAGCAGATTTGTGGTAAAAAGGCGGGTTCCCAACTTGTGTTGAAGGAGAAAAGACCCGAAAGGAAAAGGGGTTTAAAAGCTTCAGAGGTTCACAGTAACTGTCAACCCTAATAAAGGATCTTCATTTTTAAATCCCGATTCTCAAAGTGATGTCCCATATTTGCTTTTTAATTTTTGGGGGGGTAGGGGCCCTTGGGGGTTTAATTTGCGCTGGCAAGGTAGTCCCTTTAAGTGAATCTGTGGAATCCCGGAGAACAGACAGTGAGTCCCCTTGAACTGTAGATTGTTAATCCCCTTTTCCAGGGGGTGCTTTTTTATTTTAAAATTGGAAAAATTTCCCTAATAAAGGAGTGTGCAAAAGGGAAAAGGGAAAACTCGTGAGAAAAAACCTATATGGTTTTAAAGGGCCGGAAAGGAATACTCTAAGCCCTAAGGTTGAGCCACTTATTCTGTAATAGGTGCTGTAACAGAGAGTGTCTATTGCTTCATTTTATGAATGAAAATTTCCCCGGGGGGAGAAACCCTTTTGTATTGGGGGGGAAAAGCTGCAATGCTAAATTTGTCAGTTGAAGATTTTTAAAAATTGTGGGGCCAAAGAGTTTTGAAATTTTCGGGTTTTCTTTTTCAAAGGGCCACACCCACACTGTTATGCCGCGGGGACAGTTCCTCATTTGGGGGCCGTTTTAAATGAATCTTCCCGGGGATAGTACCCCTCTAATTTTTGGGAGAGCCGGGGGAGCTTTTTTCCCCTCCATTTTCCCCTAAGAATTTTTTTTTCTCTTAATTTTCGGGGCCTTTGTTTAGCAATTTTGCATGGGAGGGAAAGTCGGGAGGTGTTTGAGGGAGGGCACTTCCTTTTTTTCCTCATTTCCCCGCCGCCATTACCTTAGGGGGGGGGATTTTTGGGGCGCCCGTTGCTGTTTCCCTGCTTCCGAATCCGGGGCCGTGTGCTGCTCACCTGGTAAAAAAGGCTGTTTCGGTAATTGACCCCGCCCCTTTTTCCGCTGCGTTGGCCCCGACAGAGGGTTTATTCCGAGCTATGCACGTCGGTATTCTCCGGCAGGGGAGATGCCTAAGATGGCGGGCGCCGCAGTATCCCAGGCCGTGCACTGTGCTGTGTCGTCTGGTAGCCGTGGGATATCCTCTCCGGACACTCTCCTAGCCTCTCCGATACTTTAGCAGGGTTCTTGCTTCTCTCAGGGAGGAAGAAAGGCGCAGTCTGTGGGCTTAGTTAGGCAGCTTTAGCTGATCCCTCACGGAGCTCTCTTACTCTGCGACCGACGCCATGCAGGACCAGGCCACGCCCCCCTGTTCTACATATTTCTGAAGTGGTGGTACTGCCTTTTGGGGAAAGAAATTACGGCTTGGAACTCTCCATCTCGGCTCGGCACAAGCCATTAGTTCTCTGAACGGTGCAAAGTCCACCATTTGGAAAGGGAGGGACTGCAGCACCAACAACTTGGACAGGAGCACGGTCAGCTTCTGCACCTTAGGATGGTTGGACGCATACTGTTGTCTCTTTGCAATCGCCTCGCTGAACGACTGCTGGCGCCATGAGTAGCGAGGAGCAGGAGCATCTGGACCGGGAGATGATGTCAAAGAGAAACAGCACCCTTCTGCAGAGGTGGTGGAGCCTTGACTGGCTGCAATGGCATGCGTGCCACTGGGCGCTGCTGCTGCTTTTGCTGCGGCGGCAGGATGGACCACCACATCTGAGCCACGTTTCTCCCAGGCCACCGGATGGTGACGCTGCATGTGTTGACGCAGGGCCGTGGTGCCAACGTTAGCTCCCTGGCCACGCTTCACTTTCTGCCTACAGATTCTACATATACCCATATTCGGCTCCTCCGGTGTCTTAGCAAAGAACTGCCACACTGCCGAGTATCTGATTTTACCGCCAACGCTCCGCACTGAGTGACTACTGCCGCTGCTGCTTCGCTAAGCCCCTGTGCCGCAACTTTCTTGGACCTGCGAAGCGGGTTTTTTACCCCGTGGCCGCTTGACTCCCGTCCTCACATGGCTGTTGTCCTGCTGACTCACGGCCACACAACCCACTTGCTGGCTGCGCCGCTGCCTGACGCGCAAGCTGACGCCCTCTTCTCCTGACGATGATGAAGCCCTTGCCTCACCCGGCTCCCAAGTGCGGTCGGCTACATCATCATCTATTTGTGTTTCATCGTCACTGCTGTCCTCATCACCGGTCTTGGTATGCAGAGGCTGACCCCTCACAACATGACCTCCCATGCCACTCTCAACATCTATACTTTGCCGCCTACTGCAAGAAGCAGGGGATATTGGCCCCATTTCGTCGCTGCCAAGTAGCTGCTGACTGCCCTCCTCAAATTGTTCATCCTCGCTATATAGTGGTGCTGAGCCCAGACCACATAGTAGATCTGTGGCTGAGGGAACCGGATGGGACAGAGGCGTGTTGAGGACAGGTGAGGGCCGCTGACCCGCTCCGGGCCATGCCAACTAAGGGTTGCGTTCTGACGTTCCCACCGACTCTTGGCTGGGGTTGTCAGATGTCATCTGGGAGGAAGTGGATGACCTAGTCAACCAATCAAGAACCAATGGGTTGCTGAACAACACACAGCCGCTAGATGACAGCGGCAGTTGTGGCCTCACCGAATTACCCCTCCTGCGAAGTCCCCTGCTGTGCTGTGACCTGGGCCTGCTCCAGGAATGTTTGTGCCTCTGCCACTCGCAGGTGAAGAGCCTGCCACCTCTCTGTCTGACATACTGTTTTTTTCTAAAATGTACAGACACTGTTTGATGAAGATATCTGTATATGATAAATACACACCCTGTATTTGACTCCAAATGAACCCACTAAGAAGCTTGGGTAAACCCTTGGATATAAATTGCGCTTCAAATGGGCAGGAAAAATTGACTTGTATGTGCAGTTTAAAAACTCTGTGTATTTTACTGAATATAAAAGCACAAACAGGCTTAATTAACCTTCGGATATGAATTATGCTACAGAATTTCTTCTGTGGCGGTGAAAAACAAAGTTTCTTTTACTGAGTACAACTGCAGAACAACGCCTAATTAACCCCTGGATGTAAATTGCGCAAAAGAATTGAGCAACCAAAAACTACGAGCTTTGTAGCGTGTTACAATGGCGTGTTTTCTACGCTACACAACAAGAGTAAAACTTGTAATTAACCTTCGCATGTTAATTATGCTACAGGAAAAATGTTTTTTTGGCGGTGAAATAAACGTTTTCTTTTAGTCACCACAGCAGCAGAACAAACGCTTAATTAACCCCAGGATGTAAATTATGCAAAACAATTGAGCAGCCAAAAACTACGAGCTTTGTAGCGTGTTACAATGGCGTGTTTTCTACGCTACACAACAAGAGTAAAACTTGTAATCAACCTTCGCTTGTGAATTATGCTACAGGAAAAATGTCTTTTTTGGTGGTGAAATAAACATTTTCTTTTAGTCACCACAGCAGCAGAACAACGCTTAAATGTAAATTGCGCAAAAGAATTGAGCAGCCAAAAATGAAGTGGTATTTGTATTGTAAGAACGCTGTTTCTTTAAATGAATACAACAGGAACAGGCTTAGATCACCCTTGGATATTCATTGTGAGCAGATAGCATTAAAATGTATATGCAGCTGCACTGGACACACACTGGACTTCAGATCCAATACCCCACAAAATCAGAAATAGAACATTAAGAGAAGCAGTCTCTGATACAAGATGAGACACCCCCCAAATGTCGCTGTATAAAAATGAGTTCTTTAGTATCAACTATCACAAGCAGCCGCGGCAGCACCTTCCCTAATCAGTACAGTGAGAGCGGTATGAGCTCCCAGCGTCGCGCCCGGACTTATAGAGTGCGGTGACGTCACAGAATCCCGCTGGTCTCTGATTGGCTTCATCTCTGCACATGTCATGCAGGCTATGCCCTTCTTCCTCCCAGAGTGCTTTGCACCATGTAACGCCATGTGCTCGCAGCCATTTTATCAATCAAAAGCACACTTCGTTCACCCCAAGTACCCCAAACTTCGACTTCGTTCAGTACCGAAGTTTTCCTGAAATTCTAAACGAATTCCACTTCGTTAGAATCAATTCGCCCATCTCTATTTGCATGTCTTCTGTGTTTTGTATCCACTCTTGACAATCCTGATGCAAACAAAGGATCATGTCATACTCGCCTTCTCTGAAGACACAATCGGTTGTGTCTATCCTTTTCACTCCTTCTGACAGATTAAAAGAAGTGGAAAACCAAACATAATGGCAACGTCATGGAGTAGTGGAGGGTGGAAACTGCATTAGGAAACAAATGAGAGAGTGACAGTTGGCAGCAGCTTGAGTAGGCCACAGAGCTGCACAATGACAGACTGTGGAGGTGGCAGCAGCATGAGTAGTTTACAGAGTGGCACAATGACAGATTGTGGAGGTGGCAACAGCATGAGTAGGCCACAGAGTGGCACAATGACAGATTGTTGAGGTGGTGGCAGCATGAGTGGGCACAGTGGGCCACATAGTGGCACAATAACATTGTTGAGGTGGCAGCAGAATGAATAGGCCACAGATTGGCACAATTACACAGTGTGAAGGTGGAGACAGCAAAGCAGCAGCAATATCAGACTGGAGAGTGGCACAGTGACATAATCTTGAGGTGGTGGTAGCTAGGTGATATAATGAGGAGGTGGTGGCAGCAGCATGATTAAGCCAGAGAATGACATCGTGACATAGCCTGGAGGTGACAGCAGCAGCAGCATGAGGAGACCTGAGTGATGAGGTGGCAGCAGCATCAGAAGGCTACATAATGGCCCAGTGAAGAGTGGGAAGGTGGGTGGCAATGCCAGTCCCTGATAAAGATGGTGGGTGGTAGAAGGAGCATCTGGCAGCAGATGTGTGGCATCAGGTGGTGGCAGCATCAGAATAGTAGCTAAGCCAGAAGAATCCAGACTCATTTGTCAAAGTTTGGGTGAGGCGGCATATCTGATCTAATCTGATGCATCAGGCATTGGTGTGTGGAAATCCTGGCTGATTCATGCATGATTCATCTTGACAAAGATGAGTCTTTCCACATTTCGGGTGGACAAGCGAGTTCTCCTTTGAGTAACTATGGCCCCCACTGCACTGACTCTCCTCCTCGGCTCGGCATAAGCCATCAGTTCTCTGAACGGTGTAGTGTCCACCACTTGAAAAAGGAGGGACTGCAGTACCACCAACTGGGACAGGGGGCACGGTCAGCTTCTGTGCCGTAGGATGACTGGACGCATACTGCTGTCGCCTCGGTGTAAGATTGCTGGCGCCATCAGTGGCAAGGAGCAGGAGCATCTGGACCGGTAGATGATGGGAAAGACAGACAGCTCCCTTCGGCAGAGGTGGTGGAGCTTTGACTGCCTGAAATGGGATGCGTACAACTAGGTGCTGCTGCTGTTGCTGCAGCAGGATGGACCACCACATTTGAGACCACATCTGAGACCATATCTCCTAGGCCACTGGATGGTGACGCTGCATATGTTGATGCAGGGCTGTTGTGCCAACATTAGGTCCCTGGCCACGCTTCACTTTCTACCCACAGATTCTACATATACGTATGTATTTCAAAGTTGTTTCACCTTATAAATGAAAAAAAGTAACTCATTGGTGCAGAGATCAATATCCCAAAATAATAACCTGCCTGTAATGGAGATGTGTGTATGTGAGAAATACACACACTGTATTTCAAAGACAGTTCACCACAATAAGTAAAAAAAAGTAACTGTTTGTAGCTCTGCATGTATCAGCATTTAACAGAACAGGTTCTGTCATAATCTGTGGAATCATCTGATGACGGTGTAAAAGGAGTGTGCTCTTTGACGCTTTAGTGGGATCTTGGCGCTCTGCTCGGTTCTTTGTAGCTGACGCTGACATTACCCTGTCAGGCTGTGTTCCCACTTCAGTTATTTGGTCAGTTTTGACCCCGTAACTACCCAGATAAGTGAAGTGTGAAGCCATTCTAATAGCGGCGCCTGTCATCTACGTCTCATCAGGGGCGTTGCTAGGGCCCCAAAACATCCGGGGCTCAGGCCCTTTGTGTTAAGTTTTGCTCAGTAGGGCGGGGTTTACGCGGCATTTTTCACGCCCCAAGAACTGTGGCTTCTATCGGGGGGACTGTCACTTCTCTCCTCCAGCGTACAATACCATCGGATTGCAGAGAAGACGACATGGTAATTCATAGCTCTCATAGAGAGCGTATTAAAGGGCAGATACACCACAAAACGCACCCCGCAATTATGCCATGTGAACGTACCCTTTGTCTGGCTGCAGCAGCTAAAAACGTATGCAACCCTGACGAATGACGGGTATAAAAAAATTATATTCAGATACAATTCATCATCAGGCTGTAGTTTACATGTGTAAAGGACAGAACAGGCGGGATTATGTTTAGTGACGCAAATGGGGCAATATTGTGGATATGTGTGTTTATACACATAAACACACATATATACAGTACATACACATTCACATACACATGTACACACATATGCATGCACACACACATACACCCCACACATATATATATATATATACACATATACACAAATACAAATATATATATATATTATATATACACACATGCATACATATATATATATATATATATATATATATATATATATACACACACATGCACACACATATATATACACACACATGCACACACATATATACACACACACATGCACACACATATATACACATGCACACACATATATACACACACATGCACACACATATATACACACACACATGCACACACATATATATACACACACATGCACACACAAATACACATATATACACACACATGCATATATACATTAAGTACAATTCATATTTATGAAGATTTTTGTGGTGTTCCCCTTATTATACTATCTAGCACAGGTCTCTACAGTGAGGCTCATCACTCACTTGAGACCTCCCTGGGCACCTGTGGATGATGATGATGATGATGATGATGATGCTGCTGTTGTCTCCAAGGCTGAGTAGTTGCATGGTCCAGGACCCGGGAGCAGCACAGCAGGGGGCGCAGCTCCTCACTCACTGCTTCCTGACTGCCAGGCTCTCGTGCTCAGCGCAGGAAGTCCTGACAGTCAGGAGCCACAGTGAGTGATAGGCGCCCCCTCCTCCCTGCTAAACACCGGCAACTGGTGCAGTCGCTCTCCCTCTGCCTCCGTGCACTGAATAATGGCTCTGAGCTATGTGTTTAGAGGATTCACATACAGCTCAGGAGATTGTCGGAGCTGCAGGCACATAGCAGCTGCCTACAACCCGACGATCTGAGACTCGGGGCACAGGCAGGATTGTTCGGGGCTTGTGCCCCGAATAAACTAGCCTAGCGATGCCCCGGCATCTCATACTAATTCACAGCATTGTTTCAATACCAAACCACACTCCCTATGCATATATTTCTGCATGGCACAATGTTCTACAACACCATACAGGCTCTCTGCAGCCAGGAAATAGCTGTTTTTAATGAGACTCATCGCAAATAAATTCTGAACGGCCGAATCGAATTTTTGAGAAATTCGCTCATATCTAGTTATCGCATGCCCTCTGTTATTTCTTGTGCTGCAGTGCTGAATAGCTGTGCTAATCGACCATGCTATGGTAACACTGATTCTATTATGTCTATATCTCCTGTTGCATTCAGTAGGGAGTTATTCCCCATGTGCCCTGTGACCCAATTCTTTAACAAGAATAGGGAACTGGGCCTTTCTGTTCCTGATACTAAAGCTACAAAAGTTTGGACTCCCCTTATTTAGCATGTATGGCATATTAATAGAAGATGTCATAAATGTTAATTGTAAGAATACTACCTTAAAAGCTACATAATAAAGCTATGGAAAGAGCCATTATTTAATTGAGTAGTGGTCCTTATGTACCATGACCATGTTAAAAATTTAAATTAAATTTATTTTGATAAATAGCTATAAAGTAAAGCCATTTTTTCTGAGTCTTATTTATGAGACCTAATGAGCCTAAATATTCATCAGCCTGCAAAAAGATAGATTTCCTATCTTTAGATACACTAACTAACACTAACATACATAAGAGTGCTTGTATGTTGTGAATAGTAACCACCAAGATTTCCGACGATGTATCTCAAAATGCAGAAATTCTTGACAATATAATATTTATCATATTGTGAATAACAATATGTCATTAAATCAGTTATTTATTTTTTGAAGCCTAGGCTTTAAATGTGTAAATGGTATACCACAAAGCCTAGTCATGAAAAGCAGAAAGAAATGTGTCAGGATTCTGAGCTTTGGTAAGATGTACTGTAGTTTAGCACTAAATAATGAAAACTTTTTACTGTGTCACTGCACAGTTCAACTTTATTTAAAGTTTTTTTCTGTGCTCACAGGAAATTACCAAGGGTTTCTAAAGCTGAACTCCCAGAAATAGGTTTGTGACCAAAAAGGTTCTGTTCAGGAGGGATTTTTTTATGATAATATACTAACTTTTTAACTAGATGGTAAGTTGGATAAAAAAACTTGATATGACACTTTTGTAAGTAATTGCATAAGTCATGTCTCATTTGTCACTACTCAAGAAAAGTGTAAAAGCAGAAAAACAAAGAAACAAAAGGCATCTTCTTATCCTAGTACCGTAAGTCAATAAAAGCCAGGACACTACTGTAAGCACCTGGTAATGTATACTAACCTTTGGTGGTTGTAATACAATCAAACCAAATAAAAATATCCTTATTAAAACCTACCTTTAAATGATAAAGCGTTAGAGTATATGATTACTTCAACACCCATGGAGTTTTTAAGTGCCAAGGCTAGGGATAGAAACGTTGGTGAAACAAACTAAACTATCCCTAAACAGTCGCTAATTAGACCCTTAGCAGGAGATACGACCCAAACAGGGAGGTCCCACAATACTAGCCTAATATACCCTACAGAAAAACCTACTTTAGCAATTAAGTGAATAACGAAATTTAGAAAAAGGCCCCACACGTGTTTCGTTCAGAAAGAACTCCTCGGTGGGCTAGACTAGAATTAGAGAGGCTAGTGTGTCCTCCTAACAATACAAAGTAGGATTTAGTTTGGGAGAGGCTAGTATGCCCCCTGGGTAAATGTTAACCTAGTCTGATAATCCCAAGAGACTAAAGTAACAAACCTCATTAAATAGGGCAACAAGTTATGCCTACTAACGATAACGCTTCAATCACAGAGATTTCCATAGTCAAAGATGTGCGGCTGGCGTCCGGGAAAGAACACTGTGCATGTTTTGCCTTTACATACACATCCGGTTAATCTCCAATGGACACGATAACTCATCACTAATCCTTTAAAATACTTAGCCACCACAACAATTATTAGTGTTATGGCACAACTACATTCCTAAAGAATACATACCTGCACAAGACGTTAATCAACTTCAAGCACTCGGCTCCATGTATTCGCGCATGCATTATGGCATCACAAATCCCCGAATACCTAATGCGAATGCGTGACACCGGCGCATCAGCACCGGAGTTAGCCAAACGACTCCGAGCATCAAAATAAACACTGCGCAGACGTGAGGGTCCTGACTGCCCAACACTTGAGCGTGATGTTTTAAACAAACAATACAGCATTGTTGGATAAAGAACATAGGTGAGAGCAATATACTAAAAAGAACACACTGTAAGTGCAGTGTCCGAAACAAGGCACCTAAAGCAAGGACATTAATGAGACCTTTTGACAGGTAAACATATAAAAAACATACAAAAATGGTGGGTTCCTCATTTAGACACAGAAAATTACCATAACACAAATAAGAGAAGGCTAGGGAAGGCCATATTAGGCTTCCAGACTCAAAAATTCACGACCATTTAATTACAGAAAACATGTGAATGACACAGCCTCATTCAGACCCAAAGGTGCTACACTGTCAAGTTTAAAGATCCATTGGCACTCCCTTTGTAAAATCAATTTATCCCAGTCACCACCCCTTATTGGGGCAGTGATTAGGTCAATGCCAATAAAACGGATTGAATCCTCACAATCCGGATGTTTTTCTCTCATGTGGCTAAAGGTGTATCCACCTGTCTTTGAATGTCCCCTATATGGTCACCCATGCACGTCTCCTAAACTCACGTCTCGTTTTCCCCACGTAATTTATGGGACAAGGACAAATTGCCAAATAGATCACTCCAACTGAACGACAGGTGATGAAGTGTTTAATGAGATACTTTTGTCCTGTTGTAACACTTACAAAATCCTTACAGCTGATGATAAACCTACAAAAGCTACATGTACCACACTTAAAACAGCCTAATGGTCGCCTTGTTAGCCAACAATCTTCCTGGGGAGTACCCACACAATGGCTTTGGACCAATCTATCTTTAAGGCTTCGGCCCTTCCGACATGTGATCTGATATACATCCGACAGTAAGGCCTTAAGGTTACGATCGTGTAAAAGAATATTCCAATATCTATTCAATATCTCACGGTTATGTCCCGCCTTTAAGTCAAAACTGCCAATAATCTGAAGATCCATCCTTTCCTTTTTGACATCTTGATTTCTTTTAGGGATGAGTAACTCAACCCGGTCCTGTCTAGCCGCAAATTCATGGGCTTGTTCCAATTCCTTCTGGGGATACCCTCTCCTCTTAAACCTTTCTTTCATTGCTTGAGAATTAAAGGTACTCATATCCGAGCAGTTCTTATTGAGGCGTAGAAACTGCCCTCAAGGAATGCCCCTCACTAGCGATCTTGGGTGACAGCTCTCCCATCTCAGGAGACTTAGTGGCTGTTTTCTTACTATATACTTTAGTGCTCAGTGTATTCTCTGGGTTCTTAAAAATAAGCACAACAAGAAAAGGTAATGTATATTTATTGATCTCAGATGTAAACTTGAGACCGATCTCATTAGTATTCAGGGAGTCAACAAAGAAAAAGAAATCGTCTTCATTTCCCCGCCATAAGATAAAGATGTCATCAATGTACCGTGTCCAAATTGGGACATGGTTATGATACCTATCAGATGTATCCGAGAAGACTACCGTCTCCTCCCACCAGCCCAGGAACACATTAGCATATGTGGGAGCACAAGGGCTCCCCATAGCTGTGCCCCTGAGTTGGTGGTAGATTTTGCCATTAAACAGGAATACATTGTTTTCTAATACAAATGATAAGAGAGAAATAATAAACTCATTGTGACATTTACAATGAGCACCCCTTGTATTTAGAAAGTATCTCACAGCCTCTAATCCCTTGCTGTGTCTGATGGAGGAATATAAAGCCTCCACATCAATACTCACCAAATACGTATCGTGATCAACTGTTATATCATCGATTTTAGATAAAAGATCCGAGGTATCTCTCACAAAGGAGGGAAGGGCTGTCACAAAATCACATAAGACTCTATCAATGTAGACTCCCACAGTCTGTGTCAGGCTATCCACTTCGGACACAATAGGTCTCCCCCTCAAAGGGGAAAGACCCTTATGTACTTTTGAGAGCCCATAAAATGTAGCTCTGCAAGGAAATACAGTGAGAAGAAATTCATACTCTTTTTTGGTAATAATTCTATCAAATAAAGCCTCATCCAATACGGATTTCAGATTATCACGTAACATTAACGTAAGATCCTCCCTATGTACTCTATAACAAGCTGAATCCTCTAAAATATCTAGGCACATTTTACAATACTGATCAGAATCCATGAGTACCACATTCCCCCCTTTGTCAGCTGGTTTCACCATAATTGTTTTATTCATCTCTAAACCTCTTAATGCCTCAATTTCCTCAGATTTTAAATTGGCAAAACCTATATCTTTAGAATCTAGATGGCATCTTTCATGAACCACAGTATCAAGAAAGGCATCTATACAGGAGTATGGCTGTGTGGAGGAGCTGTTACACTTCTGCATTGCAGATCTGTGAAAGGACCTTCACCACTAATTCACTCATCAGAGTCATCTAATCCACATAAGGTTCGAACCCCCTCCAAATCCGAGGGTTCAATACCTAATCATCTACATACCTCACGTTCCTTACCACAAAAGAACTTAACCCACTTAAGTTTGTGAACAAACCCATTCGAATTTATTGCATTGACTAGTGGAGACAAAGGATAACCCTCGTCTCAAAACAGCACTTTCAGTCTCAGAATATGGGAAGAGAGATTTATTATTTGTAAATCATCTATGCCGGATTCCTTACTTTGCTTCTTAGTTGGACCTGTTGCCAATCTAAAAAAGAGGCAGACAAAGATGGCGAGGAGGAGGAGTCTGTCACAGCACCTAAAGCATGTGGTGTCGACGGTACACATATTGCTGATGAATTGGCAGGTCATCTACCTCTCCCTCTACCCTGTCCTCTCCTGCATCTGATGCCTCTTGCTGTATTCCTTTTCTCAAAGTCAGAGAATTTAGTGTCTAAAGACAAAATGTCTGTCTTGCCTTTTGTAATACAATCACAACCACACTAAGGGCGACATGTATGACCGGGAGTTGCGCCCGATTTCTGGCGTAACCTGCGCCTCACCGTCTCGAATCCCCTGTCGGACGCAGAGATGTGATGTTAGGCGCAACCTTCGCCACTTTCGGCTGCGCCTAACATGAAGGGGCGTGCAATGGCGCGGTGTGGGCGTTCTGGGGCGGGACGCACCACATTCGAATAGTCCGATGCATGTAGGAATGCCGGTTGGCAAAGTGAGGCGCATCACCGCTCCGACAGGCAGACCTCGTTGAATGTGGTCTACCGGAGCCGGAGGAGGCGAAGTGAAGTTAGAATGTAATGTGCGCTAGGTTGACTGTTACAATAGTACAATACTAAAAATGAGTTGGCTATAAAATTATTTCATTAATAAAGATAAATATAAAAGTTGTCTAAACACGAGTAAATGGAGTGAAAAAGTTGATAATTTAAAATTAAAGGAAAAATATAGATCGCAAAAGAAATAAATCTCAGCTCTCAACCCCATGAGACATGGACTATGAATCAAAAAATCATTTTTATTAGGTGTAAAACATTATCTGAAAAAGAGCTTAAACATTTTAAAAACATACATAAATAAAATTACTAACAACGCGTTTGTTGCCGTGACCGGCGCAACATCAGGAATTGGGATATAGAAAATTGCCGGGAAATACAGTAATTCAAATTCTGTAAGCGCTTCTCATTGGTCACCATAAACCAGCCAATCAGAATAGGAGTGACAGTGAACCATTATAACCTATGGAGTAGTATTGACCAATCAAATGAAAAGGCGGGACCGTTCAAAATACAGTAAAAAATGTAGAAAAGAGCTGATTGGTTGAAGTAGCGGGCTTGCTACCCGGCCAATCAGAGCAAGCTACTTTTACCTTGTAGACTATGGCAACGTGGGAAGAAAATATTATAAAAT
>JAODAL010044742.1:0-32577 GCA_025379985.1 Phyllomedusa bahiana | reverse complement strand
CAATTTTCGTCATCACTAAATACCCTAAGTTTTAGCAAAAAATACTGAAAACCAGATTCATTTAAAGACATTCTCTATTAACAACAAAAAGCTAACAAAGTATACGCTTCCTATCAAAAATGGACAGAAGCGGATCCCAAATTTTAAAGGCAAACATTTTTTAAAAAGGGGTTTGTCTCACCAAAATAGATTAGTTTTTAACATGTAGAGAAGGAAAATAAAGAATTTTTCCAAAATATTGCTTTGTGGGGGGAGATAAGAAAATTTTTTATTGCTCTGAGTCCCAAAAAATTTTCTCTGGTTCCCGTCCTGTTCTCCCCTTTCCCCTCTCTGTGCTCTGTTTTCTGTTTAGCAGGGGGACGGGTGGGGCTGCCAAATATGGTTCCCAAAAGGTTAATTAGCCCCCTGTTTTTTTTACTTGAGAATTTTAAGCTCCCCTGCACTTCAAAATAACATCCTCCGGCCCCATCTTTGGGGAGTTTGCCTATTTTGAAAATTGGAAAACTTAAAATACCAAAAAGGGAATACAAGATTTTAAAAATTATTACAAATTTCAGTTTTAGGTTTTTTTGGGAAAGACAAGGACATCTCCAATTTACTTCTATCAAACAAAGATGTTCATACGATGTCAATTGGATTTTAAGAATGACATCACCTTTTTATTTTTTGTCTTGAAAAAAAAAAATTTTTAAAAAAAAAAAAAATAAAAAATTCCGGCCTAAAAGTCGGGGTACAGAAGAGCGGGTGAATAAAAGGGGGTAAATGCTAAACCTCCATGAACCCAACCACGCTTGACCAGGACAAAAACAGATGCAGGGGATTCCATCTCCCCTTTTGGCCCCAAATCAGCTTGGCTGCCCCAAACCCCTTTAAACCTTGCAAGTTAAAAAAAAAACCCCGAGCCCACAGGGAAATTAGGCCCCAATAAAAAAAGAATGAGGCCTTAATGACCGATGTACCTAGGTCTGTTTTTTTTTAAAAAATTTTACGGGTTTAAAGGACGTATTTTGCAAAACATTTTTTGAATCCTTTTCTATTTATGTTGACTTTTTTTTTTAGCCATTTGTTCGTAAACACTGATTTTAAATAAAGTTTTCGCTGCTATAGAGCTTTATGTTGGCATTCATGTCCCATTGACTCATTTATATAAAAAAAAAAAAAAGTTTCTGAAAGATGAAAAAGCAGTGCGGTATTTAAAACCTTTCACCCCTTTACGATGGAAAAAACAGAAGGGGTAGTAATTTAAACCAAGGTTTTTCCCCCCTTTAGTCCATAAAATCCTTGTGGGCAGACGTTTGAATAGTGTTTAAGGCTATTCAAACATACACTTGGCGGATGGCGAAAATGAGGTGTGAACAGGGCCTAATTCACCAAAGCCCAGACGGATACATCACAGCAACCTCAGCAGGAAATTTATTTAGGACAGTTTGGTGCACGTGTTTTTAGAAACCAAAAGGGAGTTTTCCCCCAAAAATACATCCCCCACCTTTTAAAGCCCCTATACCGGGGGTGTCAAACGGCGGCCCTCCAGCTGTCGGGAACTAAAATCCCTTCATGCCCACTTTTTAAGATTATATAAAATGAATCATGGGGATTGTATTTCCCCAAACATGGAGGAAACTCAAATACAAACCCGGGCTACCCCAAATTTTCCTTTGTCCCCCCAGCACATTATCCCCCCTGGTTTGGGAATCCGTGTAATCAGGAGTCTCAGAAAGCTGGGACAGAGCCCCGGGGAAGGGGTTAAAGGGAAATTTTCCCCTTTAAAGGGCGGAGAAATGCCCCCCTTTTTAAAGGGGGGCCCTTTTTGAGCGGTGAATGTTTGGGCTAAATGTGGGGTTAAAAAGGTTTCGGCCCGTCCGGGGGGAACCCTGGGGTAAAAGGGGGCTCAGTCCCCTGAAGGGGGCTTTCACCCTGAACCCCTTTTGTAGCAGGGCGTTATAAAGGGGGGGGGGGGGGGCTCCCCGTGTTTTCCCAAAACCTTTCCTTTGCTCTTTTTCATGGCTTTTTGGACCCATGGCAGGGTTATTGGGGGTCTGCTTAAACCTGAGGGGGTTGGGCTCGGGAAAAGAAATCTTTCCGGTTTTTCTGGAGCGGGAAACAACAAGTGTCCCATGACTGGGAAAAGGGAAAATCTTTCCAAGGTTACTAAAAACCACCCCCAAAACCCGGCCCCGAGTTTAAATTTTAAATAGGGGGCCCTTATGACCATATTCTGCTTAAAATCACATGCAGAAATGTGGTCAAGCTGCAGTTTTTTTTTTTTTTCCCAATGGTTCATAGAAAAAACACCAAAGAGGTTTCAATTCAGGAGAGATTTCCCGTTTTTGGCTGTTTTCCACCCCAAAAAAGAACCAGGGGTGTCAAACTGCGGCCCCCCAGCTTTTGGGGAAAACTAAAAAACTCCCCCCTTGCCCCATTTTTTTATAGATTATATAAATGCATGATTGGGTTGAGTTTTTTCCCAACAGCGGGGAGGCCCCGGGGGTTTGACCCTTTGACTTAGACCTATACATTGTAACACACCCTCAGCTTTGTGAGCAGGACTTGTCAGCCTCTGAAGCAAAACACAAGTGTCTCTATTCACGGACAGCAAGCAGAGACCTTGCAAATGGCATGAAAAGTCATCACATACGAAAAATCAGCAGAAAATAAACTGAAGTGTCTTCTGGAATGCATTTTCCATCAACAGTCCTCTAGAATATTTGGACCCCCCACATCTGCTGCTGATGACGCCTCTGATAACAGGCAATTCACCATGTGCTTCTCTCATGGCTGCCAGTGTCTTTGGTAACCAGTCCTGCCCCATTCACATTATGATTCAGCGTCAATGCTGGGACAGCTCTGTTGTCCCCATACGGACTATAAGGGTAGGTTCACACAGCTGGTTATTTTCAGTGTGAAATCCAGGTCTAAAAAATGCACTGATTCAATGTGGTTTTAAAGCAGTTTTCAGCCTCCATGTAGTGTGTGCTCCTCCCCAACCTCCTCTTCTCCCCCACAAAAATTTTATACCCCAATTCCACCCAAAGATTTTTGCCTTGTGTCCCCAATACATTATAAGGTGCATTAAATTCTATAATTTAAACCCATAACTTGTCCTCCTTCCGTTTCGCCGCCAGAAAAATCGAAAACGGCTCTTGACAGACGAGGATAGAAGTATGGAAAACGAAAAGATGAAGAGCACCGCTCCCTGCAGCCCCGGACCTCCCCTCACACAGGTGACCGGTATAACACAGGCCATGCAGACAGCGGGCGCCGCCGTTCTCTTACCATTCCCTTTGCTGCTATGAGAGCGGCGAGCACACTCCGGCCCGGGGACCCTGGGGCACAGAAGGAGACCTGGAGTCGGCTGCCGTTCACCGTTGTCCCGTCCATGGCGTCCCTCACCGCCTCCGCTTGCTGGGAAGTTTCATATTCAACCACTGCAAATCCTCCAGAATAACCGGCCTCGTCTTCCGCCAGCTGCAAAGACAGTAATGAGGTAACGGAGGATCGGCCACAATGCACAGGAATAGGACATGGTCAACGTCGCCCCCTCTACAGAAGATTTTAGGAAATCCATACAACCACCTGGTCCCCGTTACAAAGGGGCGACCCATATACAGCAGTTTGTCTTCTATACTGTACACAGGACACCTCCTAGTGCAGCAACTATGTGAGTTGGTGCAGATAAATCCATTGTCTGTATGTGTGTATATATATTATTTATGCGTTTGGATCTTTGAACAGAAATGTATAAAAAAATTATATACACATATACAAATCTATAGTGTAATAAAGCTGTGTGAACAGTAGAAAGCCATGGGTGTCAGAATGTGGTTCCCCCCTCAGTGATGGGGCCATATGAGGCCTTCTTGTTACCATATAGATTTTTTTCCCTCCCTTAAGTACATAATGTTACAAAAAAAAAGAGAAAGAAGCTAAAAACAGACTCCGTCTTGTACACACACCCACATATGTATAGATAATGTGCTCGCGTGGTTATGTATATTCACTCACAGTAGGGATATTTGGCTGAAATTTCAAGATGAACATAATAGGTCTTGACTTTTTTTTTTTTTTTTTAAACTAACTAAATGCCCGATCTCTTCCCTTTAGCTGCACACGTCCAACTGTTCAATGGTTCAGGACTTTATGCACAACTTGTTCATCTCTAACAAGGAGCTTAAAGGGGTTTTGCCAGGATGTGCCTTATCTGCTAAGAAGCAAATGTAAACAAGCCAGCTGAGCTAAGAGAGAGAGAGACACAGCCAGAGCACAGAGCCGTGTGCAATGTTCACTCAAATAATCAAACTACAACCAGTGGATTCTGTATACAAAAGACAACACCTTTTCTCCACAGCAGCTTGAAAGCTTCTTCATGTTCTCTGTCATCAGATAAAGCAGGGATCTACTCAGATAATCACACTACAACTAGTGGATTCTGTATACAAAAGACAACATATTTCTACCCGGTGCCTTGAAAGCTTCTTCAGCTCCCTTTCATCAGATAACAAGTGTTCTCTGCGTGAGCCCGGCCAGCAGCTCTTGTCAGGTCGTATCTAATAGAAGCTTTGAAGTAACTAAGGGCAGGTAAGGCAGCCTGTAGCTCTCTCAGGCTGCAATTTTTGTAATCGCATATATTTAGAAAAGTGATTAAATACCCATTTTGGAGGATCCCACGTCAACATTACATTGTGGCAAAACCCTTTTAAGGGCAAAATTCCCAACAGGTGTTTTGATCCCTGAATCGCCCAATAAATTGAGGGCATCAATTTGAATTGGGATGTAAACCGTCGTCCTCATCCTGCTTTTCACATTGTGACATCATGAGACCAAGACTAAACCTTACAATTGATCAGCAGGACCTCACCATTGGGAGGCTTCAAGCAGGACGCTCTCAGACGGAAGTGACCACTGAGCTTAGAGCGTCTCGGAGTGTGATCAGCAAGTTGCATCAGAGATACAGAGAGACTGGAAGAGTCACAGAAAGGCAAAGAAGTGGGAGTCCTTTGGCTCCATCACACACTGATGACTGGTGAGAGGCACAAAGGGCCATATGTATGAAGACTGTCTAGGTCTAAAACTCACTTTGTTGCCCATAGCAACCAGAGCGCCCCTTTCATTTCATATAGTGCGCTGGAAAAATGAAAGGGGCGCTCTGATTGGTTGCTATGGGCAACAAAGTGAATTCTAGACCGAAAAAAAAAAAAGTCTACCGTATATTGCAGTGTCCTGGAATGCAACCCTTTTCTCCACTCACACAGCCATGTGGCGGCTTGTATTACACTATGTGTGTGTGTGTGTATGTATATATATATATCATATATATATATTAAAATATATATATATACATACACACACACACACATACATATACACACATACACATATACACACACATTATACATACACACACACACACATACATACACACAGCATTTCTATGGTGCAAAGGAACTAAAGCAAATCTATATATTTTTTTTATTTGGGCTTCTGCTGACCGTCTCCTCCAGTCCCGGCTGTGGTGGTGGGAGTCTGTGTCATACACCCAACTTGTAGCTCCATCAGGCAGTAACCACGAGGAGATGGTGATGAGGGATATACCCGTCACCACATGGGAGGCAGCAGCTGCTCGTGATGGATATATCCATCAGCCGTGGTTAAGAGATTGGACAATCCCTACTTGACAGACAAGTCCCCTGACAATAAGCTGATCACACAGCGTCCCCCCTGCCGTGACCCACAGCGATCGGCTCTCATCTGTAGGGAAGCCTGGCCGCTCAGTCTAGCAGCAGCGCCACAACAGGAGAAAACCATGCATCACACAGCGCCCCCAAGAATTCAATGGCTTGTCTGTGTACTGCAGGACGGGGCCTCCAGAGACACTCTGTGGCGGCATGTTCACACGAGGTATTTGCGGGGTGTGCTGCAATGCGCCCAAAGTACGCCCCACAAATACTGCAAAATTATAGCACTCATGGAGCGCTATGATACAAAAGTGATAGGAGACCGGGCCGTAGTTGGCTCGGTGCAGGCGTATTGCCGCACGCACAGGTATGTACCGCTATACACAGGGTTAGGGTTACCCTGACCTGAAGAGGAGGATCCTGGATATGGGACCCACCTAAACTAAAGAAGAAATCCCTAATAGGGTGTATGACTATAGAAGTTCTGAGCCGGACCCTACTAGTTACCTATAGAGGAGCTGTTTCTCGGTAGAGTCAGGGCGACAGCATAACGTGGTTTATGTGAATGACCTGGTGGCCTCATCCAGGGATCAATCAGCTCCACGAGTGATGTAACGTGCGCCATAAATTCCTCTGCTATGGCCATAAATACAACCGCTCTTATCTGCAATGTACGGAGATCGGACGAGGGCAAAGGTGTCACAATCGAGATCTATGCACAACAGGGAGCGGGCACCACGGCGCTCCCCTCTGTGCCCATGTGCTACGGGGATCGTTCTTGGCCAGTTTGATGCATAGACCTGGCCTTCCCGCTTTATGTAAACGACGCTTCAATCATTACATCATTATGAGAGCTTTATGGTTTATGCCATGAGGTTTAAAACCTCCTACAGACTAAAGAGTTCTCACATCTGAGGGTTTGTTACAACTCTGTCCAGCCTAGACAATACCTGGTAGGGTGCTTTCACGCAGTGTAATTTTAGTGCGTTTTTAATGCCTTTTATGCTGAAATGCAAAGCATGAATTACTGTGCATTTCTTAAAAAAAAAAAAAAAAAAAAAAAGCATCAAAAACCGCACCATGTAAAAGCACCCGTCAGCTAAACAGCCCAGACTCCGGACTGATACAATGCACCTACCCTAGTACACTGTATGAAAACCATCAGGAGAAAGATCAGATTACTCCAGTATTTAGCTCAAGGTAGATTAAGACGAGATGAAATTGTAACAAACCCTCAGCTGTGAAAACCACTAGGTCTGTGCTGGATTTCAGACCTGCATGTAAGCAGAGCTCTCAGAAGTAGAGTATATTACGATGCTGCAGAAGTGCACTGCGCTAACACACTGTGACAAAACCATCAGGACAGCAGAGAGATTAGATATAAAGAAGATGGTCTAGAGCAGATGCAATTGTAACAAACTCAGCTGTGAGACGTATTAGATCTGCAGATGGTCTTTAGTCCCTGCACAAAAGAAGCAGCAAACAGGCAAGTGGTGCATAAATGCAATATTGCAATATTGACTCTTCTCTATTCCAACAGCTTCAAGGCAGGAAATGCGGAAATTCACATCTGCGCATCACAGGTGTTGATTTAATTTTCTGGCTTAAAGGGAACCTACCCCATTGCACCCATTATCTGATCTGGGGTCAGCAGGTTATAGAGCAGGAGCAGCAGAGCTCGTTAATGTATATTTCTGTAGGGAAAGATTCAGTAGAGCTTGTATTTTATTCATTTAGATTTCTGCTTATTCTGGGTTAAGGAGTCCAGTGGGCGGGGTCATCAGTGATTGACAACTCTCTCTGTATGTCATCTCCTACAAGGATGTCAATCACTGATAGCCCGGTCCACTGGACTCCTTATCCCTCAATAAGCAGGGATTTAAAGCAATACATTACACTTTCTACAGCAACGTATCAATCTGCTCAGCTCTTCCTGCTCTATAACCTGCTGCCTGCAGATCACATATGGAGCATACTCAATGTGACCGCGTCCCTTTCAGGACAGGCCAAAGTGTGCCGATAAGAAGCGCACACCTCCCAAAAAGATTCACAAACACTTAAATCCACATTGATGTACGATAGGCGCATATGTGTCAGTCTTACCCAATCTCCCCCAAAGGACTATTAGGAAGTTTGTTCTATGGAGATTACAGGTTATTAGTTACAGAGGAGATGCCTCTCTCTATACAGATCTGCCCATTACCGACTGAACATAGCCGAGGGCAGAAGATGCACAAAGCAGCAACACAGTACAAATATGGACTCTACCACGTTCAGGTTACTGCCAGCAGGGGGCATCATCTACACATCATCTATACATCATCTACAGCAGCAATGAGGTGGGGGGTGGGGGACACACCGACAACCTCATCTCCACACACCACAGCAGGAACGTAGGATAGAAGACACGGCCAAACGTCCAAGACCGAGAGACGACCATCAGCTTATATATAGAATATATTAATATATATCTACAGAAACTGAGTCACTGCAGACATAGAATACTTATCCAGTACTGACCCTGTATTATCTCCAGAGCTGTAATCACCACATACATTACTCATCCTGAGTTACATCCTGTATTGTACTCCAGAGCTGCACTCACTATTCTGCTGGTGCAGTCACTGTGTACATACATTACTTATCCTGTACTGATCCTGAGTTACATCCTGTATTATACTCCAGAGCTGCACTCACTATTCTGCTGGTGCAGTCACTGTGTACATATATTACTTATCCTGTACTGATCCTGAGTTACATCCTGTATTATACTCCAGAGCTGCACTCACTATTCTGCTGGTGCAGTCACTGTGTACATACATTACTTATCCTGTACTGATCCTGAGTTACATCCTGTATTATACTCCAGAGCTGCACTCACTATTCTGCTGGTGCAGTCACTGTGTACTTACATTACTTATCCTGTACTGATCCTGAGTTATATCCTGTATTATACTCCAGAGCTGCACTCACTATTCTGCTGGTGCAGTCACTCTGTACATATATTACTTATCCTGTACTGATCCTGAGTTACATCCTGTATTATACTCCAGAGCTGCACTCACTATTCTGCTGGTGCAGTCACTGTGGTACATACATTACTTATCATGTTCTGATCCTGAGTTACATCCTGTTTTATCCTCCGGAGCTGCACTCACTATTCTGCTGGTGCAGTCTCTGTGTACATACATTACATTACTTATCCTGTATTATACTCCAGAGCTGCACTAGGCGATGTAGTCATCTGATGTAGGAAACACCGTCCTCTTCAGTATATTAGTTCAGCTAATCTATAATGGAGGAGTCTAATAACAGGCTTGCTGACTGTTTCCGGTAACCATCAGCAGTGATTTATTAAGCCGCCGGACGTCCATCTGACTTCTCTGTGCGCAGTGTCCTAACCCTTACATTTCTAGCACTCGCTCAGACTAGACCTGCTGGGGGAGATGGTGCTGCCATGGGCGACACTCAGAGCCTCACATATAGCGGCTGCAGGAAGGCACAGGCACCATCCTACCAAGCAGGTAGGACACCGCAAAGAGGAATATGTAGCATTACATGGCTTCCATTCAAAACGAGAAGCTGACCAGCCACAGCCATGGTGCCGAAATGTCACAGCAGGAGCTCCCCCGGCAGTGGGGGACCCCTCTATGTATAAGAATTTCAAGGGATGGTTCACTTCCCCTTTTTTAGGTATGCTGCTGCCCCTGGAAGAAAATATTAAACCAACTGCTCTGTGCCAGCGATGTGTCTGTCGGACCTCTCCCCAGGTTTTCGGTGGTCTCCGAACTTCCGCTTCGTCCGCACTTCAGCCGCTGATTGGCTGGCACAGTCATGTGACATTGCCCGAAGTCAATCTTCAGAGCCTTCCCCACCCAGTGTCATGTGACAGCTGCGGCCAACCAGCGGCTAGAGTGAGCAAGGGCCACCGCCAAATGATCCCGGGAGAGGACCAGCAGAAGCGTCGCCGCCACAAGGGTCAGAGTATTTTTTCTCTTCCATTTTGTACAAGAGCAGCAGCAAACTTGTACCTAGAAGAGATAGCCGCCCACCCCATTTTAGAATAGCGATTTCTAATTTTGTGCAAAAAATAAAAATATAAAAAATATTTAAAAAAAAGCTTAATGTAAAAATACAAATACTCCATGTTTTTTTCACCATCTTCAAGACCTCTGCTTGCTGTCACCAATTCGGAATATTCTTGCTTACATGGACTGAAATGTGTACAGCCTTAAAGGGGTTGTCTCACTTCATCGATTCATCTCACCTCAGTCCCATTTTCTTGGTTTCATTTTGGATTCAGGGGTGTGCTTACTGGCTTCTACTAGGCTGCAGTAGAAGCAAAGTCTGTAACTATAGCAACCAGTGCTGGCAGCCCATCAGGAAAGATTGAACAGGTCTGTAGCTATAGCGACCTGAGGAGCTGATGCAGCCCATACAAGAAGGGATATCTAGGAATAGGTAGGACACTGCTAATGGACACATATTACAAAGTGACTTGTTTTTGAAAGATCTTTAACATAAAAATCCTTGTAGTGAGACAACCCCTTTAATACTTACAGCTCAGACTCTGCAATGACTGTATATCCAGTCTAGCACCTAAGGGTATGTTCACACGGGGTAATTTCGGTGCGCATTTCGCGTCATATTTGCACTCTAATACGGGCGAGTTGCGCCCCATAATTACGGTAATCCATAACTCTCATAGAGCACTATGGATTACGCCTCCTCTCCCCGCTCGTACAATACGATCGTATTGTAGGTGCAGGGAGATAAGTGACATGTCAATTACTTGCGGCGAATAAGTGCCACAAGCCTGCCGCACCCAACCCCCCACGGGGGTACGTGCTAATCAGCGCGACTCCCAAATCACCCGGCGTAATTGCGGCTGTACTGTACGCGACGCAATTACGCTGTGTGAACATAGCCTAATAGATCGGCAGCACAATCTGGTGTCTGTCTGCTAAAATGTATCAGTGCAGTTACACTAAATTAGCCAGGATTTCCAGGCTGTTCAGCTCATAGGAGCTTGGGTAGACCAGATTTAGCTGTGAAAAAGTATTACGTTGCTGAAGTTGATGTCATTTGAGAACCAAACAGCTCCTCAGGTCGCTATAGCTACAGACCTGTTCAGTCTCTCATGATAGGCTGCCACCATTAGGAAGTATAAAGGGACGAGAGGGGCATTGGTTTTAACAGTAGTGTCACTCCCATCATCCTCTTTGCAATCGAAAAAGCTTGCATTTGAGGGAGGATTGAGGGCAGGGGGGAGCAATATTCAGTGGGTATCCCCATCCGGGCAAATCCCATTTCCCAGCAGCTGCTGTTTTCTTGGAGAACGGAGAGACGGCCAAGTGCACCTCACTGTCATCAGAACAGAAGTGAACATGGCCGTCTCTCCGATCGCCGTAGCTGCTGCAGGGTTCCCCAGATAGGAGCACCCCTGTAAGTAGTATAAATTTGCACTATTGTAATTCAGATTTTGGAAGGAGCCAGAAAGGAATGTGCAGACGGGGAGAGTAACATGAGGATAAGTGGCGTGAGAGCGGTGGCCGCTACCTGGCAGAAGGTCGGTCTGTGCAGGGAGGAGAACACCTCCGTCAGTTCGTGGTTATTGCTGTAGTCTTTCGGAAGCTTGTCAATGAACAGGCACTTGGAATGAATAAAATCCTCCGTCAATTGGTTGACGTCTACCCACTGGGCAAAGAGGGTGAATTCCTGCAGCGGCTTGCCCAGCAACTCCAGCCTGGCCTTGGAAGCGGAGTCCTTCTTCATATACTCTACAAACCCGTAGCCCTTGGAGAGGCCGGAGAGCTCGCTGTAGACCAGGAGGCAGCGCTCCGTGTTCCCGTACGCCCGCACCAAGTCCTCAAACTCCTGCAGGGTGAGCGAGGGGGGGCAGGTTGGTGACGCACAGCAGGGCGTCCGTCGGCTGCAGCTGGAGCCAAACCTCCTTGTCCCGGAAGAGCTGTTTGTGGAACCTGGAAATAGCATCTTGTGCTTGTTCTCCGTTGGTCAGAGTGATGAAGGCTGGAACGAGAGGACGGACACACGGTCAGTGCAAGGAGAGAGACAGACAGAAGTGCTCCTGCTCTATCACATGTGCAGGGAAGAAGAGAACAGGACGGGCTCTGGTAGCTGGGACCACAAATGATCTCCATGGAAGGATCAAACCTCTGTGACACTGATTTCGGTGACTGGGGCTCAAAGATGGAGACAGAAGTAGGATTAAAACGTGAATTTTAATTTTTTTTTTTTAAAGTTACTGCAAGCCTGGGGGTGTGGTTTCAGCAAAGGGGGTGGAGTTTAAAGGAATTTTTTCTTTCCTTTAGTTCATTAGAAATTTACTCCACATGCACAGTAGTGTCAGTCATTTTCCTCCCATGCAGCTGAATCCAGGATTTCTCGCTGCTGCACTGGGTCATGTGACCTGCACTCAGTTGCTGAAACAGACAGTATGCTTGTGTGACCCAGAAGCGACTCTCTATACATTCCTATAGGAGGTTCAGTCTCATAGGAATGCATAGAGAGACAGACTCCCTGTCAGCATCAACAGCACAGCGTCCATCAGCCAGAGTGCAGGTCATGTGACCTCACAGACTGTTGCATCAGCCAGAAATCCTGTATGCAGCTGCAGGCAAGTAAAATTACAGTGTGCTTATGGGTATGTTCACACGGGTTGGACACTGATATTTCAGTGTCCAAAACAGCATCAAAACCTCGTCTGAAACATGCTGTTTCAGAAAACGTTTTAGACGCGTTTCTCGGTGAGGATTTCACCCACACAACTTAATAGCCATGGCAAAAACTGCACCGAAAAATGCTCCAAAAGCACGCCGAGAAACACGTCTAAAACCTCTTCTGAAGGAGCGTGGTTCAGGCGAGGTTTTGATGCTGTTTTTGGGCACTGAAAATCAGCATCCAAATAAGCCGTGTGAACAAACCCTAATGGGTGGGACAACGAATCTGCTGTGCTCCTCCCGAACAGAAGCCCGCCCGTCCAAACAAAAAAAAAACTCACTTTACTCATTTTTAAGACTCGATCCTCCCAACCCGGCCACTGCTCCCCGCCAACATGGTGAGGCGCGGTCACTGGCCTCTGCCTGTATGACCCGCACATGACGGCCGAGGCCAGTGACTGTCATCGGGAGGGAGCACCAGCATTGCTGGGACACAACAGGTCTCAGAGGTCATTAATTTTTTCTATTCCAACCCCTCTCTATCTGGAACCAGGGTATCCCTCTCTCACCCATTAGCTTTAAAAAAGTCAGTAAGTAAAGACTATTGCCAAATACATTGCTGTTCTGATTTAGCTTCCCTTCAGAGTGAGAGAAGTTCCCAGCTTCAGTTCTCATTTCTAGTGTTGATTGATTTAATCGAGATCGAGTCGATGTTCGATTTTTAGAAAATCACTTTGATTTTTCGATCCGATCGCCGTTTCACATTAAAGTCAATGCACAGTGAAAATACCGCGGCGATCGCGATTTCTTTCACCCGATTTTACCAGTAAAAATCTGAAAGATCTAAAATCGAGAAACCTGTAAAAATCGACTCGATCTCTATTTTTGGAAAATCGATCAGCTCTACTCATTTTCTGTTAAGAATAGCAGAGCTGAAAGGTCAGCCACTGCTGTAGAGCCGCCCACAGCCTAAACAGGACGTGGGAGCCTGAAGCTGGAGAACCGCCCACAGCCTAAACAGGACGTGGGAGCCTGAAGCTGGAGAACCGCCCACAGCCTAAACAGGAAGCGGGAGCCTGAAGCTGGAGAACCGCCCACAGCCTAAACAGGACGTGGGAGCCTGAAGCTGGAGAACCGCCCACAGCCTAAACAGGACGTGGGAGCCTGAAGCTGGAGAACCGCCCACAGCCTAAACAGGACGTGGGAGCCTGAAGCTGGAGAACCGCCCACAGCCTAAACAGGAAGCGGGAGCCTGAAGCTGGAGAACCGCCCACAGCCTGAACAGGAAGCGGGAGCCTGAAGCTGGAGAACCGCGCACAGCCTGAACAGGAAGTGGGAGCCTGAAGCTGGAGAACCGCCCACAGCCTAAACAGGAAGTGGGAGCCTGAAGCTATAGAGCCGCCCACAGCCTGAACAGGAAGAGGGAGCCTGACGCTATAGAGCCGCCCACAGCCTGAACAGGAAGAGGAAGCCTGAAGCTGGAGAACCGCCCACAGCCAGAACAGGACGTGGATGCCTGAAGCTGGATAACCGCCCGCAGCCTGACCAGGAAGTGGGATCCTGAAATCGTGAAACATGGTGAGAACACCCCTTTAATAGCCTTGGTCTAAGCCTACAGATCTCACGGCTTTATCTCTGTCATAGTAGATATTATTGCCATTCCTAATAGACCTGAGCTGACTGCTCTGTGGCAGAAGATCACTGCCCGCAGCATAGTCCTCTTCTGACTATATTTATGCTTTCATGGGATCCGTGTACAGCACAGTACACAGCTCCACATCCTGCGGGGATACCAAGTGCTTTCAAACTAGTAAACGGTATCGAATCCTGACTCCAAACCCCTGTTCTCCTCTTTGTCCATTAACCCTAAGCTGCCAGACTGGAGATTTCGGGTTGGACGTTTGCACTTTCCCAGCCCCCCGAGCGGCACATCTTTCGATATTCCCGTACACTGCCTTGTGGTAACCTCACCGCACTATACTCTATTAAGCCCGTCTTGTACAATGCTGCTACCTGTGAATAAATGCCAGGTGCGTTCACCTGCCGCCAGGTCGCCCCTCATCAGTCCAGTGCGCACACAATATGGCAGCGAGGGGCTAATGAATATTTGATTTGCCCAGACTCAGCAGCGTGGTAATTTTGCATTATTCTGCAGAACGCGGGTCTGCAGGCGCTCGATAATTGCTGGGTCAGGTCTCAGGTTACAATCTACGTCTTTTGAACCTGATACAACGATCCCCGGGACGCGCTTATTATGCCGACGCGGCTTTTCTTGAGCAATTACTGAGAAGAGACTTAACGTGAGACCGATATCATCTCACAAACAATGAGCCCATGAGGAAAGGGGGGGTTTTAGCAGTAAAACTATACGCCCAATGTGTCCTTTTAGAGCCCAGCAGCACTGCCTGTACCAGCTCACAGTTCTATACAATGCAGTACTCTCCTATCCTAAAGGACTGTTCATCCTGAGCAACCTGGTGCCTGCCAGGACGTCCTGATTTGCACAAGCAGCGAGTAGACTGGTTGCAGCTTTGCATAACCAAGCTGATTTCCATAGCAAATAGCAGAAGCTGAGCGACAACCCAGACAGACACCGGCTGCCTCCCAATCCTCTTCATTATGGAACGTTTCTCCAAATGTCCTTTATCTCGATATGAACCCACTTGCTATGCTTAAACAAACCAAAGAAAAATTGTAATAGTCCATGTATTAAAATATGTAAAATTAAAAGGGGTTGTCTCACTACAAAGATTAGCTTTCAACATATAGGGAACAGAAAATGAAGACTTTTTCCAAATATGGTGGTTTATTTTTATTTGTTGAGGAAATAAGAGATTTTATCTTCTGAGTGCACACAGGTTTCTCTGGTTACCTTCCTGCTCTCCGTCTTATCTGAGAGCAGGGAGTGACACCCCCACAGGATGGCACACAGGACTGCCAGCAGCTTGAGAACAGAATGTTATCTCTAACAAAGGAGACTAATTACTTTTTTACTTTGATCTCTGAAGCTCTCTGCTCTATAGAGAAGATCTCCTGGTCTCAAAAGCTGGGAATATAGAGCCGATATGCTAATCATTGCTATAGAACCACCCACAACAAGACTGGGAAGAAACAGGATGCATGAAACTGCTGTGGCTCTGTGTATTTTTTTTTTTTATGGGTGTTGATTTAAAGGGGTTGTCTAGCCATACTGTTTTACAAATCACCCGCCCTATAGGACTAAATGCAGGGTAATACCAGTATAGTCAATGGAACACAAATAATGACTCGCCTATGCCAGGCCTGGTTCACATCTGCGGAGGAGTTTCTGTTCAGACCCATTTACGGATGGATGTGGACCGCGCCTGAAGGACCCCATTGACTACAGTGGGTCCAATGCATTTCTGTGGTGGAGTCCGTCACTGTAATGGAAAAAATATACAGCCAAAAACGGACATAACCGAATGCAAACGGAAGCGCAATCTTCTGTTTAACTGATCTGCTGTACAGATTTGTCCCAAAAAGTAGACTTTTCTGTTTGCTTCAATTTATTGCAGTTAAATATAGATCGGTTCCTGCACGGTCCCAGAAAAATTAATGGACCCCTTTACCAGATTGACCAATGAAAAAAAAAAAAAACACCCTGGAGCTGAATTAAACTAAAGCCACGATAACGCCGCTGGAGGCAACGGGCACCCGTTCTCTTCTGTTTTTCCAATTTATTTAAAAATGAAATTGGAAGAACGGAAACGCAAAAGGTAAATGTGAATATTACAATACATAAAAAAACGTGCATTAAATGACAAATATTAGTCTGATTAGTCCGATAAACTCCCCAGAAAAAGCACAAGTGAAACGCGTCAGGCCCCGCCGCCATCATCTTGGACCCGTCTGCTTCTGCCCGAGTCCAGTATTATTGCTTTCTCTGATCTTCATGGCGTTTAATGCACATGGAGTGATTTATCCATTCTATTCCCTGGAGGTCAGAGCCCCCACACCTCAGACTCTCCTCCTTCGTCACCAGCTTCAAAGCCCATCTCTTCCATATCGCCTATAACCTACCTGCTGCCATTACACCCCCCCCCCCCCAAACATGTCTGCCCCTTCCCTCCTGTGTCTCTCCTCCTTCCTTGTAGATTGTGAGCTTTGGTGGGCAGAGCCCCCTCTCCTTCAGTACCACCTGTTACTGATTTATCATTGTCATTATACTTTGATATATGTTATGTATGTAACCTCCCTTCGTAACCCCATGTGCTGCTCCATTAAGACATATACATATTTTCAATATATTTCCTTCTTCACTTTTACTTCATTTTTTCATTATGAAAAAAAATGAAGCGAAAAAGGAAATATATTGAAAATATGTCTTAATGGAGCAGCACATGGGGTTATGACGTTTTTGATAAATGAGGAGCGGGTCCTCAAACTGTCTGCTTAAAGGGGTTATCTCGCTACAAGGATCGCTGCTTTTTATGATAAAGATCTTGCAAAAACAAGTCACTTTGCAATATGTGTCCATTAACAGTGTCCTACCTATTCCTAGATATCCCCTCTTGTATGGGTTGCATCAGTTCCTCAGGTCGCTATAGCTACAGACCTATTCAATCTCTCCTGATAGGCTGCCAGCACTGGTTACTATAGCTTCAGACCTGTTTGATCTCTCCTGATAGGCTGCCAGCACTGGTTGCTATAGCTACAGACCTGTTTGATCTCTCCTGATAGGCTGCCAGCAATGGTCGCTATAGCTACAGACCTGGCTTCTACTGCAGCTTAGTGGAAGCCAGTAAACACGCCCCTGAATTCAAAATGAAACCACGACGAATCAATGTAGTGAGACAACCCCTTTAAACGACAACCTGTGAACATTAGTTATGGTGGCGCTTTTATGATTGGAGGGAGGTACAGTCAATGTACAGCGCCTTGGGATTAATGGTGCTTTAAAATACATAAATAAAAACACTAATGTAACATTTTCATAGGAGACTCCTCATATTCCATTGCAGATGTGCTTTGATTATACCGCTATTATACTGCATTGAGTCCTATGGGCGGGGGAGCGTGTATGTTTCCATAGTTGTTGATATAACTTTTCATTATACATATTTTAATACATGAACCAATACAATTTGTATTTTATGGACGGTGGTGTCTGGGGATGTTCTTCAGATTGTGTGTTATTTTGTGTTAGGCCACCTGTATTATTTTCTGCATTATTATACTTTGTATAGGTTTCTTCAGGTTATGTTTTAAAATAAATATAAAATTTAAAGGGGTTGTCCCACTTTAGACAATGATGGCTCATCGCTAGGATATGCCATCATTCTGATAGGTCCAGGTCCTCCAAAACGAGCCGCCAAACCTCTGCGACGCTGCTCGGCTATGCTCAGAACGCCAATTTATGTCTATGGGAGAGTGCCGACCATTTCTCTGCTCAGAACGCCAATTCATGTCTATGGGAGAGTGCCGACCATTTCTCAGCTCAGAACTCCAATTCATGTCTATGGGAAGAGTCCCGACCATTTCTCAGCTCAGAACTCCAATTCATGTCTATGGGAGAGTGCCGACCATTTCTCAGCTCAGAACTCCAATTCATGTCTATGGGAGAGTCCCGACCATTTCTCAGCTCAGAACTCCAATTCATGTCTATGGGAAGAGTCCCGACCATTTCTCAGCTCAGAACTCCAATTCATGTCTATGGGAAGAGTCCCGACCATTTCTCAGCTCAGAACTCCAATTCATGTCTATGGGAAGAGTCCTGACCACTTCTCGGGGTCTCCAAAAAAACTTCCAAGTGACCGTCTATGAAAGGGTAGTCCTGACCATTTCTCAAAAACCCCAATTCATGTCTAATGGGAGAGTGCCGACCATTTCTCTTCTCAGAACTCCAATTCATGTCTATGGGAAGAGTCCCGACCATTTCTCAGCTCAGAACTCCAATTCATGTCTATGGGAAGAGTCCTGACCACTTCTCCGGAGAGGTCTTGGGGCTCATTTTAAAAAGAGGTCTAGGTCCCAGAGGTGGGACCCGCATCTATCAGACAAGGATTGCATATAATACCAATAAGCCATCACTATCTAAAGTGGGAATACCTCTTTAATGAACAAGGAAGCTCAGGATGAACGCTCAGAAGTGCATGGAATTATGGGTAAGAGAGCAGGCTATGTTGGGGACGGGTAAATTCACACGACATATGTTACAGAAACGTGTGAAAATCAGTTCCAATAGGATAGTGACAAAAACATCTGCAACGTGTGAATTCACCCGGATAACACCTCGTCCGTGGGCCATGCTGCATGGCTGCCTGGGATGTGTGGGGCCTCCTGAAGCAGCAGCTTGTGGGGAGCACACTCACCCGTCTTCTTATTCTTATCCACATAGCAGTACTTGATCTCGTAGTCCTTCAATAAGTCGTGGATATCCTAGGGAGAGAAAAAACAAGAGCGTACGCTGAAAGCAGCTGAGAACACGACTCCATCTGTGAAGAAGAACAGACGCCGCTGCCGGAACATATGGAACGCAGGACGGGTTTACTTTAGTTACTCATTTATATATATACAACTCACAGCAGAAATAGCTCCTGTGCACGGGAGGAGGAGGACGCCTGCCGGGTGCTGCACTCACAGTATGGAGGAAGAGCAGCACTATCTGCTGGGTACACCGAGCATGCCCACACACCCAGGACCCTACTGAGAGAGGGAGGGCCGCCAACCCACAAAACTACAACGTATGATAGACTGCAACAGCTAAAGAACCGCAGGCTGTCAGGGAAGGCCAAGAGTCATAGTTCTGCAACAGCTGGAGAGCCGCAGGCTGTCAGGGAATGATGGGAGTTGTAGTTTTGCAATATAGGAAAAGGCCCAGGCTGCCTGGGTATGCTGGGAGTTGTAGTTTTGCAATATAGGAAAAGGCCCAGGCTGCTGGTATGCTGGGAGTTGTAGATTTTGCATATAGGAAGAGGCCCAGGCCTGGGTATGCTGGGAGTTGTAGTTTTGCAATATAGGAAGAGGCCCAGGCTGCCTGGGTATGCTGGGAGTTGTAGTTTTGCAATATAGGAAAAGGCCCAGGCTATCAGGATATGCTGGGAGTTGTAGTTGTGCAATATAGGAAAAGGCCCAGGCTGCCTGGGTATGCTGGGAGTTGTAGTTTTGCAATATAGGAAAAGGCCCAGGCTGCCTGGGTATGCTGGGAGTTGTAGTTTTGCAATATATTAAAAGGCCAGGCTCTGGGTATGCTGGGAGATTGTATTTTTTGCAATATAGGTAAAAGGCCCAGGCTGCCTGGGTATGCTGGGAGTTTTTAGTTTTGCAATATAGGAAAAGGCCCCAGGCTGCCTGGGTATCCCTGGGAGTTGTAGTTTTGCCAAAATAGGAAAAGGCCCAGGCTGCCTGGGTATGCGGGGAGTTTTTGTTTTGCCAATATGGGTAAAGGCCCAGGCTGCCGGGGAAATTCTGGGAGTTGTAGTTTTGCTTTATAGGAAAAGGCCCAGGCTGCCTGGGTATGCTGGGAGTTGTAGTTTTGCAATATAGGAAAAGGCCCAGGCTGCCTGGGTATGCTGGGAGTTGTAGTTTTGCAATATGGGAAAAGGCCCAGGCTGCCTGGGTATGCTGGATTTGTATTTTTTTGCAATATAGAAAAGGCCCAGGCAGCCTGGGTAATGCTGGGAGTTGTAGTTTGCAAATATAGGAAAAGGCCCAGGCTGCCTGGGTATGCGGGGAGTGTAGTTTTGCAATATAGGAAAAGGCCCAGGCTGCCTGGGTATGCTGGGAGTTGTAGTTTGCCACAGTAGGAGAGTTGCAGGTTGGAGAATATTTATGTATCTACTACTTAAGCAAGTGATTTTCAAGGGTTCTCTGATTGTAATGGGGTTATCCAACCTAAACCCACACAAATATTGCATTCACCACCGATAGAGCAGATGCTCCGGTCTGTGCTTCTATCCGGCCGGCATGTGACCGCTGCAGCCAATCAGTGGCCTCGGTGTGCTGTTGTATTGGTACCATTGATGTCACTGAGCGCGGAGCTCAAGAGCCAACTGAGGCCTCAGCGCTGATCAATGGAGAATTGAAAAGCCGAGGACATTTTCTGTGCTGTACATTTATTTTTTGGGGTGGGGAGGGGCGGTGCGTGACGGAAACCTTCAGGTTAGAGAACCCTTGTAAATCACCAAGTCACTCAGTGACGTAGCAAATACACCAATGGCCTCCAAACTAGCGCTATCGAAAGACTACAACTCCCAGCCTCCTAGAAGTTGTAGTTTTACAAACAGGAAAGCCACAGATTGGAGACCACCAGGAAACTTTCCAGAAGGGTTAAAGGAATTCTCTCTATTGATATCAGTATAAGTAAGTTGCAGGCTATCACCCAAATACCCAAATTCTGTCACGGGTTATCTGGAGTCAGGGATTCTGATTCACAGCACCTGTGTAATCACAGCAGAAGAAAAAGTTCTGCAACTTTCTACCCTACACTGCTCAGAAACTAAGGCCATGGCTCCACTGCAGCGGATCAGAACGGCCCGCAGGTGGGCTTGTTGTTTTCCCGATGCAGGACTGCGGTCGCCTCTCGTTTTTTTTGCCCTCCCCCATACAATTGTAGGCCAAGAAAACTAAAAGCACCGGCGTATTATATAACATGTTGTATAATGCGCCGGCGCCAGAAGACGAGCGGAGAAAAGACGAGCTGTGGAGACTGCAGCTCGTCTTTCCTATTGCCGCCTCTGGGGCCGCAGGAACGATCGTATCTTCGGTGCTTTTAAAAAACTAAAGGCGCCGAAAATACGATCGTATTCATGTGCAGTGTGGACATAGCCTAAAGGGAACACTTAACACAATGTAACTCCAAGTCAGTCACATTTCAGTGAAATCAAGCTGTCCAGTTATGAATCAACACCGATTGTGAATCCGCTTCTCCTGCTGTTGTGCAAATGGAACAGACAACAGGTAGAAATGATAGGAAATTAGCAAGACAACCCCTGTAAAGAAGGTGGTGACCACAGACCATTTCTCTGTTCTCATCCTTCTTGGCTGTTGCTTTGGTCACTTTTGCATTCTGTCATTGCTCTCACCCCTAGAGGTAGCATGAGGCAATGTCTGCAACCCACAGAAGTTGCTCAGGTAGTGCAGCTCCTCCAGGATGCACATCAATGCGAGCTGTGATGAAGGTTAGCTGGTGTCTGTCAGCAGTGTCCAGAGCATGGAGCACATACCAGGAGATGTGGAGAAGCCGTAGGAGGGCATCAATCAAGTAGCAGGACCGTTACCTCCACCTTTGGCAAGAAGGAGCCAGGGCTGTGGAGTCGGCAAGCCGAAGCCCCGACATTTCCCAAACCCCCGACTCAGACTCCTGACTCCCTCATACATAGCGCATGTTTAAGTGATAACTTTACTGTAGTAAAATGGTAACATCCGGCTGTTTATCACCTTATGATACAATAAATAATAATCAAGCTATTTAGGTAGAACAGACACTGACAAGCAAAAGGGTAACAATGTTTTTGATCTTTTAAACACTTGTGGGTAGAGTTGAAGAAAAAGCTGTATTTGTATCCGTCCAGTCTCCACCAACATTGGGAACGTGGAGAAGAGACCTGGGATCAGATTTTGGTCAAGATCTGCTTGAATCTGATCCAGAGCCCAGAAGGATTCAGCAGAAATTGAAAACCAAAGGTGGATTTCCCAAAATACTAACAAAATAAAAAAAATTTAAAGGGGTTGTCTCACAAACATTGATTCATCTTACCTCAGTCCTGTTTTCTTGGTTTCATTTTGAATTCAGGGACTGTTTACTGGCTTCTACTAGCTGCTCAGTTAGAAGCCAGGTCTGTAGCTATAGCAACCAAATGTGGCAGCCTATCAGGAGAGATCAAACAGTCTGTAGCTTATAGCGACCTGAGGAGCGATGCAGCTATACAAGGGGGAAAATCTAGGAATAGGAAAGGGAGCGCCGAGCCAGTTTTGGCCTCTCTGACAGGAGCCCCCATTTTGAAACCATGCCCATGTGGTCACTTTATGTTAGAATAACTTTTGACACTTTAACCTATCCATGTGATTCAGAGATTGTTTTCTCGTGACACATTGGTTTTAAAGACAGTAAGAAATTTTGGTCCAAAAAATGTTTTTTAGGAAAAATATCAAGTATCGTGAAAAATTAGAAAATGTACAATTTCAAACTCAAAATTTTCTGCATGTAAGACAGATAGTTATTCCACTCAATATTTATAACTAGCATCTACCATATGTCTGCTGTAGTTTGGCATAATTTTTTTTAAAGTCTTTTTTTTTTACGACTTAGGGGGCTTAGAAATTTAGTAGTAATTTACAAATTTTCAACAAAATTTTGCAATATACATTTCTTAGGGCCCCCTCTAGTTCTAACTGACTTTGATTGACCTGTATGTTAGATACCCCCATAAATGACCTCATCTAAGAAACTACACCCCTTAAAGTATTCAAAACAGCATTTAGGAAGTTTATTAACCCATTAGGTGTTTCAAGGAATTAAAGCAAAGGGGAAAAGTGAAATTTCAAAATTTCATTTTTTTTTGCAGATTTTCAATTTTTATACATTATTCACAAGAAAAACGGTAAATGGGGATCAGGGAAATGCCACTTAATATTGATTCCCCAGATTCTGCCTTTTTCAGAGATATCCCTATGTGGCCCTAGTGCATTATTTGACTCAACCAAAAAGCCCCAGAAAAAGGAGGAGAAACCTACGGGACTCTGGGTCTCATTTTCATTAAGATTTTATTTAGGGGCCATTTCAGGTTTGCGGACACCCTAAGGTGCAAAAACTTAAAAATGCCCCAAAAAAAAACCCAAATTTTATTGGAAACTAACACCCCTTAAGGAATATATACAGGGGTGTAGTGAGTATATCGACCCCACGGGTTGTTTCACAAAATTTTTAGCGTTGGGCTGTAAAAATGAAATAAATTTTTTTTCCCAATAATCTGCAATTTTAGCTGAAAATGTTAATTTTTACAAGGCATCCTGGTAAAAAAGCACCCAAAACTTGTTACGCAATTTCTTCCAATTCGGAAATACCCACATGGGGGTGTAATCTGCTGTGTTGGGCGCATGGCAGGGCGTATAAGGGAGGGAAGTGTTATTTGGCTTTTGGAACGCGATTTTGGTGGGGCCATGTCGCTTGCAAAGCCCCAAAGAAACCAGAACAGGTGAAACCTTCCAGAAGCCGCCCCATTTTGGATTCAGCACCCCTCAGGATCTCATCTAGGGTCTATTGTGCATTTAGGGTGCACAGGTGTTCCAAATTTTTTTTTTTTTGCATTGGGCTATTAAAATTGAGGGGAAAACCGCAATCCACCTTTTGTATTTTGGGCTTCAATTTAACAGCGGTCACCTTTCAGTATAGCTGACATGCTAGTATTACTCAGCAGGTCGTACGATTACAGCGATACCCAATTTGTATTTTTTTATGTTTTACTGCTTTTACACAATAAAAACACTTTTATTCAAAAAGGAAAACACGTTTTTTGCATCGCCAATAGTCTGAGAGCCTTAATTTTTTTTATTTTTTCGTGTACAGGCTTGTTTTTTGCGGGATGGGGTTGACGTTTTTTTTGGGTATCATTTTGGGGGGACAAACTCTTTGATCATTTTTAAACCGTTTTTTTGGAAGGCGGGGTGAAGAAATACTGCAATCCTAGTATGTTTTTTATTTTATTTTAACAGCGCTCACCGTGCAGTATCCATGACAAGTTAGCTTTACTATCTGGGTCGATACGATTACGGCGATAGCCTATTTATATAGTTTTTTAATTTGGAAGCACTTTTAAAAAATAAAAAAAAAAAAAAAAAAAGGGTTTTTATTTGTTAAATAATTTTTATGCATCGCTGTCTTCTGAGAGCCATAACTTTTTTAATTTTCCGATACAGAGACGTGTAAGGACTTTTTTTGCGGATGAACTGACGTTTTAATTGTACAACTTTGGCGTTTATATGAGTTTTTGATCACTTTTTATTCCATTAATGTTGCAGGATCACAAAAATCGCAATTTCTGTGACTGTTTTTTGTTTTTTTTTTACGGCGTTCACCGTACGGGTTAATTAACATGACAGTTTTTATAGGTAGGTCGTACGCACGCGGCGATACCAAATATGGGTACTTTATTTTTGATCTTTTTTGAGGTGATTGGAGTTTGAAAAGGGGAAAAGGGCGATGTACGTGTTTTAATTTTATTTTTTGTGTTCGTGTTTTACTTTTTTTTTTTTACATCTCCCCAGTGGGGATTTGTAACAGCAAATCCTCACTGGGGAAAAGCAATCGTAATTGCTGTTTGAATAGGAGACCTGTGCACAGCGTTACTGCTGTGCATAGGTCGCCATGGCAACTACTGACACCAAGCCCACAATGCATTGTGGGCAGGGTGACGTCACCAGATACCCGGATGCATTCAGAAAGCTCCCGGGGGGCCGGTAGGAGACAGCGACGGCATCTCTGCCGCGCCTCGCGATCAAGGCCAAGGAGCTCACTCCTCCTGCCTGGGGCCTTTATTATTGCGGCCATGACGCTCGGTAAATGATTCGTTTTTCACCCGCCGGAGCTCACTCCGGGCCCCGGGGGGGATGGGGCATGAAGCCTCGGTAATTTAACGCAGGTTTCCCTGTCGCGATCGGCACGGCTCGCCCCAAGCCCGCTCGATCGCCAGGACGTATGCAACGCCCAATGGGGCGGGAAGCGGTTATGGGCACAATATTGCAAAGGACTTGTTTTACAAATCTTTAAACAAAAAAAGTCATCCTTGTAGTGAACAACCCCTATAAAAACTTTAATTTTTAGGACAAAACTGTAACTAAGCAATGCTAAATACTTGCAAGTCAAATGTTTTGTAATAATATAGGTAAAATGACTGTATATAAAATTACAGTAGCCTCATGTACAAAGTTGTAAATGGTGGAGAGATATGGAACCTGAAAGTCACACATTTAAAACATTGTTAAACCCTTTTGCTTGTCAGTGTAAAATATATTTAGGATAACTTTACAACACAAAAAAATTGTAAAATCAAAACACGCAGGAACATTTGTGGAGTCTATGAATTTGTTCTGAGAAATAGTTTTGCCTCCATCAATCCTGCATACATGACCTCACATCTATCTCATTATTTCCAGGCTAGAGAACGGCCTCTCTACATTAACTTGGGTTGGGCGCAAAGCGGTGACCACAGGGGCAACATCTCTAACAATGTCAGGGTATAAAGGAATTGCCTCAGCCACAGTCAGTTTTGATGAATGGTTGAACTCTTCAACTTCTTTGAAAGCAGGTGAAAAATTCTGCGGAAATCTGTTTGCCCTGGGAGCAGAATCTTCTCCCCTGGGGCAGCGCTTTGCCTGCTCCATGTCATCAATTACACCCCCTCATTGATGAGGCTTGAAACTGGAGCAGTAGCACTGGCCGGACCCAATTCCTCTTGCTCTTTGCATCAAACTAACTGGACCAACTAATTAGATATTTTGGGAGTCTGTCCATTTTATGACGACTCCGACTCCACAGCCCTGGAAGGAGCAGTGCCAGAGCCCTGCAAAATGCCCTCCACCAGCCACTGATATCCATGTGTCTGCTCAACCTGTTAGAAACCGACTCCATGAGGGTGGTATGAGGGCCGGCTGCCTCATCAGGAGCATGCCCCGGCATTGTAGGGAGGTCATACGGGCACGTGGAGGCCACACCCACTACTGAGCCTTATTTCCTTGTCTTGAGACATTTCCACTGAAGTTGGATCCAGACCTCCCTGGAATATTCTGATTTTCATTGATCATTTTTGTGTTTCTCATTCCACTATGTAATGATCAAAGAATTGCAACTGGAAAATTTTATTCACGAGATCTAGGATGTGGGATTTTAGTGTTCCCTTTAATTTTTTTGAGCAATGTTCTTCGTGACCGAATTCCTCCTATTTCAAGAGCTCTGCTTGCGATTTATGGGATTATCACAGCCATTTAACTACACTTCTTCTGCTTTATTACTGCAGTCTGCTCCATCCTAATGATATCAAAGCCAAACCAGAGTCTAAACCTTTCACATAAAACATGAATGGTCGAAGCCACTCATGGCTTTTTCAGAGTTGTAGTTCAAGAGTAGCTGCGTGGTTACCAGGGCTGTGGAGTCAGCAAGCCGAAGTCCCGACTCAAGACTCCTCAATTTCCCAAACCTCCGACTCCCGACTCCCTCATACACGGCGCATGTTTAAGTGATAAACTTACTGTAGTAAAGTGGTCACATCAGGCTGTTTATCACCTTATGATACAATAATCAAGCTATTTGGGTAGAACACTGACAAGCAAAAGGGTAACAATGTTTTGATCTTTTGAACACTTGTGGGTAGAGCTGAAGAAAAAGCTGTATTTGTATCCTAGTCCAGTCTGCACCAACATTGGAATGTTAGAGAGACCTGGGATCAGATTTTGGTCAAGACTGCTTGAATTATTCAAGCCCAGAAGGATTCAGGGAGTATTGAAAACCCAAAGGTGGATTACCAAAACTAACAAAACAATACAAATTAACACTTTTATTTTTAGGAGCAAAACTGTAACTAGCAGATGCTAAATACTTGGGAAGTCAAAATTTATGTATAAGATCGGTAAGATGACTGTAATAAAATTACAGTAGCCTCAAAAGCTGTAAATGGATGGAGAGATATGGAGTCGAAAGTCACAAGTTCAAAACATTGTTACCATTTTGCTTGTCAGTGTAAAATATATTTAGTGGACATGACTTTAGGACACAAAAAAAATTGTAAATATGCAAAACACTGCAGGAACATTTCTGAAGTCTCTGAAATTTTTTCTGAGAAATAGTATCACCTCAATCAATCCTGCATACATGACCTCACATCTGATCTCATTAAATTTCCAGGCCCAGAGAACGCCTCTCTACACTAACTCGGGTTGGGGCAAAGCGTGGGCCACAGGGACAACATCTCTAACAATGTCAGGGTATAAAGGAATTGCCTCAGCCACAGTAAAGTCTGATGAATGGTTATTTTCTACTTCTTTGAAAACAGGTGAAACATTTTGCTGAAACTGTTTGCCCTGGAGCGGAATCTTCTCCCTGGGGCAGCGCTTTGCCTGCTCCATGTCATCAATTACACTCCTCATGTGATGAGGCTGAAGACATGGGAACAGGAGCACTGGCCGGACTCAATGCCTCTTGCTCTTTGCACTGCATCAAACTAACTGGACCAACTTATTATATATTTTGGGAGTCGGAGTCGGTGCCTTTTATGACGACTCCGACTCCTGCAAAATAGCCACCGACTTAGACTCCACAGCCCTGGCACTGGTTACATGTCACATCAATGGTTATTACTAGAGCCTTGGCGGCTTATACCAGTGCTGCAAAAAGATGGATTTGTCTCATTACCGGGCCTGACATGCTCCTATTTCCCCTGAATGAGCTGTCAGACGTTACATAAATACAGTAGAGCGCTATGCAGTGAACCAGAAGAGACTCAAACCCGGCGAAGTCCAGCGTCTGACACATCGCAGCAGTGACACAAAGCAGTCCTGAGCCAGGCGGACGCTCACAGCAGCTCCACCGGCTACACCGGGGCCACCGACTGCAGGAATTCACCTTACACATCACATTTAGCTCTTTTGCACCTGTTGTGCAGCATGTTAATAGCCTCGTCCATGCAGGACCGACATGCAAATACAAGGACACGGGAGCCTTGCAGCGCAGCATCGGGGCAATGACGAGGTTAAAGAGATACTGGGCAACAAACATATCTCCATAGACCAACAACCGAATGTCTGCAGCGACAGATCAGAGGGAAAGTCTAGACACAATGAGTGCGGTAATTTATCGTATCCAAGGTGCTACCAACCAGTACCGGGACTACTATAATACTGCCCCCTATTTTACAAGAATAAAACTACTATAATACTGCCCCCTATGTACAAGAAATAATTACAATAATACTGCCCCCTATGTACAAGAATATAACTAAATAATAATACTGCCCCCTATGTACAAGAATATAACTACTATAATACTGCCCCCCATGTACAAGAATATAACTACTATAATACTGCCCCCTATGTACAAAAATAAACTACTATAATACGCCCCCTATGTACAAGAATATAACACTATAATACTGCCCCCTATGTACAAGAATGCAACTACTATAATACTGCCCCCTATGTACAGAATATAACTGCTATAATACTGCCCCCTATGTACAAGAAATATAACTATATAATACTGCCCCCTAAAGTACAAGAATATAACTACTATAATACTGCCCCCTAAAGTACAAAATATAACTACTATAATACTGCCCCCTATGTACAAGAAAAATAACTACAAAAATACTGCCCCCTATGTACAAGAATATAACTACAAATACTGCCCCCTAAAGTACAAAATAAACTACTATAATACGCCCCCTAGTACAAGAATATAACTACATAAACGCCCCCTATGTCAAGAGTGAACTACATAAATATGCCCTATGTACAAGATATAACACTATAAACGCCCCCATAAACAAAATAAAAATTTATAATATCCCCCCATGTAAAAGAATATAACTCATAATATGCCCCCTAATACAAGAATAAACAATATAATACTGCCCCTATAAACAAGAATATAACTAATATAATACTGCCCCCGTGGGATACACAGCGCTCGCTCTCGTTCTCTGTGGCGTTATACTCACACACAGGGATTGAAGCTAGTTTCTCTGAATGGAAACCATCAACAAGGAGGGACACCAAACACTGAGTAGCACAAATTTCCCTTTTATTGAAATTTACTTTTGCAAAAACAACCACAATCTTTTTTCAGCAAGTCCCTTTTTTATCTAAAGCACAAACTGCAGACAGCCAAAGCATAATGGGGGGGGGGGGGGGGGACTTCCATTTTGCAACATGTTTTATCCTACACTATAAAACAGCCGCCTTTATTAAGCAGATGCATCACAAAACCCCGGCTCGTACATTTTCGGACTACAGAGACGAGGGTCAACAAAGCGGCGCGTGGACTAAAGAGGTTCTGCTGGCACAAGGGGGAGGATAGCGGGATGTATTAGTGAGGGGAGAGCTTCATGGGGTTTCCCTGCCAGGGTTTGCAGGGAGTGTGGTGCAGAAACGTCGTCCTGATCTTAGCTGTGGGAAGCGATTCCCATATGGAGGACCCCCCTCTATTTAACCACCTCATCAGGTACAACAAGGTGGAGTTTGCCCCCTTAGACAAACAGGATCACAGGGGATAAACCGTATGATTCACTCTGCCCGGCTCCTCTAGTGCATTAGGAGGGATGCAGAGCATTGCAGAGCGTCGGCTGTGAGTGTTGCACAACACAGTGCGGAGCAGAGGCCGCACACATCGCTCCTCTGCCTTATTTAGGAAAAGTTCTGTTCATGGAGCGTCTGGTACTGAGCCACAAAATCATCTGACAGGACCAGCAGAGCCCGAACAGAGGAGACCAAAGCTTAGGCTATAACTAGAGGAGACAGCAGCAGATCTACTGCAAGATGACAGCGGTACCAAAAGGGTAACAATGGTTTGAACTTGTGACTTTCAGGCTCCGTATCTCACCATCCGCTACAGCTTTGTACATGAGGCTACAGCATCATTTTACAGACAATCATCTTACATCTTATACATAAATGTGACTTGCAAGTATTTAGCATCTGCTTAGTTCTGCAGATTCTTTCCTGTAACTGCATTGTTACTGTTTTTCTCCTAAAAATCAAAACATTAATTTTTATTATTTTGTTAGTATTTGGTAAATCCACCTTTGGTTTTCAGCACTGCCTGAATCCTTCTGGGCTCTGGATCAGATCCAAGCAGGTCGTAACCAAAATCTGATCCCCGGTCTCTTCTACACATTCCCAATGTTGGTGCAGACTGGACTTGGATACAAATACAGCTTTTTCTTCAACTCCACCCACAAGTGTTCAAAAGATCAAAACATTGTTATCCTTTTGCTTGTCAGTGTCTGTTCTACCTAAATAGCTTGATTATTGTACCATACGGTGATAAACAGCCTGATGTTACCATTTTACTACAGTAAAGTTATCACTTAAACATGCGCCGTGTATGAGGGAGTCAGGAGTCAGAGTCAGGAGTCAGAGTCAGGAGTCAGAGTCAGGAGTCAGAGTCAGGAGTCGGAGTCAGGAGTAGGAGTCAGGAGTCGGAGTCAGGAGACGGACTCAGGACTCGGAGTAAGGACTCTGAGTCAGGAGTCGGAGTCAGGAGTCGGAGTCAGGAGTCGGAGTCAGGAGTCGGAGTCAGAGTCGGGAGAGTCAGGAGTCGGAGTCAGGAGTCGGAGTCAGGAGTCGGAGTCAGTGAGTCGGAGTCAGGGAGTCGGAGTCAGGAGTCGGAGTCAAGGAGTCGAGAGTCAGGAGTCGGAGTCAGGAGTCGGAGTCAGGAGTCGGAGTCAGGAGTCGGAGTCAGGAGTCGGAGTCAGGAGTCGGAGTCAGGAGTCGGAGTCAGGAGTCGGAGTCAGGAGTCGGAGTCAGGAGTCGGAGTCAGGAGTCGGAGTCAGGAGTCGGAGTCAGGAGTCGTAGTCAGGAGTCGTAGTCAGGAGTCGTAGTCAGGAGTCGTAGTCAGGAGTCGTAGTCAGGAGTCGTAGTCAGGAGTCGTAGTCAGGAGTCGTAGTCAGGAGTCGTAGTCAGGAGTCGTAGTCAGGAGTCGTAGTCAGGAGTCGTAGTCAGGAGTCGTAGTCAGGAGTCGTAGTCAGGAGTCGTAGTCAGGAGTCGTAGTCAGGAGTCGTAGTCAGGAGTCGTAGTCAGGAGTCGTAGTCAGGAGTCGTAGTCAGGAGTCGTAGTCAGGAGTCGGAGTCAGGAGTCGTAGTCAGGGCTTTGGCTTGCCGACTCCACAGCCCTGGTCACACTGGCGTCGGATTTTGGATGTATTTTGATTGTGTGGGGTGTAGACCAGTCAAAGGGCTATTTTACACTGCATGGGGACAAAAGGCCCAAAAGCGGCCCTTTTTTTTCCGATGCGGCCCGGGGTTTTTTGTACGCTTTGTGAAAAGACCGCAGTCGCTTTCTTTTTTTTTTCCGTCAACAACACAAAAATTTGTTGGGAAGAGGGCAAAAAAAACGAGAAGGCCGGGATTAACAACTTTTGTATAATCCCCCGCGCCAAAAGAGGGAGAAAAAGCGGCTGTGGAGACTGCAGCTGTCGCTCCTTTTGTGGCTATGGGGGGCGGGGAACGCCGTTTTTTGGGCGCTTTTAAAAAACAAAAAAGCGCCGAAGTCGATCATAATCCTGTGCAGTGGAGACAGAGCCTAATACTACACGGAATATAAAATAAAGTGCGTGCACTACTGTCACTTTAAGAAACCACAAAAGCAAAACCTGGGATCTCTCACTTGGCAAGGTTCCCAGGAGCAGCAGAGCAAACATCATCACTTTGGGGATTTCAGGCTCAGGATATATTGACAGTCCGAGCAAATACAATACAAACAGAGTGGGAGGCGTCCGTCCCCCTCGTGGGCGATGACCAGCGAGAACGCCATGTGCAGGGAGCCGGGGCCGCGCTCACACCGATACCACAAAGTCTGCGAATACAACCTCTGATCAGCCAGCGGGGACAACCGAAACAATAAAAAGGGTTTCTGAAATTTCGGGGTGATCAAAACAATCAACGTTAGGTTATTGGCTGGGCCGCAGCGACGCGCCGTTCAGTGATCTTAAAAGACCATGAATATTGGACGAGCCCTTTAAATATAACCCAAGGTCATAGAGGCAGACTGTATCTGGACATGAGGGGGGTTTAAACCATCGCGGGCCCCTGGGGGGAACCAGAAAGGCCCCCACAAAAAAAGGTGGGGGAAAAGAACAGAAAAGGGGACAGAGGGCCTACCCTTAGCTTTGGCAAACCCCAGCACCCTCAGGAGGGCATTTTTTCATTTTTACTGTTAACAAAAATTCAGTGAACCCCACTGTGTATGGGGGCCCGGAGCAGACGGATTCATGCACCCCTGCTAAACCCACTTGAAAGGGGCCGGAACAGACGATTCACTGACCTCGCTAACCCTACTGTGTATGGGGCCCCGGGCAGACGGATGTCACTGCCCCCCTAACCTCGTTATGGGCCCGGAGCAGAGGATTATGCACCTCTGTAAACCCCCCGTGTATGGGGCCCCGGAGCACCCGGGTGTCACTGCACCTCTGTAAAACCCTACTGTGTATGGGGCCCCCGGGGCAGACGGATTCACTGCACCTCTGCTAAACCCCACTGTGTTTTTGGGCCCGGAGCAGA
>JAODAL010044741.1:0-32578 GCA_025379985.1 Phyllomedusa bahiana | reverse complement strand
GTTCAGGTTAGGTTGGTTACCAGGGATAGAGGTATATATTTTTTCTATCCTTGTTTTCCCCTTTTTTGGGAGATCGAGTGACAACTAACTGTGAGTAGCTCTTATGAGCATGGGATATGTTTATTGTGTAATCCCTATATTGTGTTCGATTAGACTGTGATGTCCTTATAGAAATGTTGTTAAATTTTAAGAATATTTATTAAAAGTTATATTTTAACCGTATTAAGAATTCTATGATTTAGTTTAATGTATATACGGTAGTGTAGTTATTTTTTCTTTTCAGTGATAACTTATTATAATACATCTATTTTGGGTATACCTTACATTAAAATTTATCTATCTTATTTACTACATATACTGATTGGATCGGCATTGTAAATTATGGTGACCTTTCTGTGTACCTCTTCAATTTTTATGTGGTTTTAAATGTGATAATAAATAAAGTTTGATATACATTTGTGATCAAATACTCTCAATTGTTTCTCTGGTGATGGTCTTTAGAACTCTGTAGCCTTGTGCACTACAGCCCTGGATGAGGCTCAGTGCAAGAAAAGCATTACTGTGACATCATCATACTACCTGCGTTAGGAGGCTCTCCTGATGTATTGTGTCCACAGGCCTAAAGCAGGCTGTTGCCTACAAGGTTAAATGGCTGAGGTCTATTGCAGGTGGTGTGATACAGTGACATCATTATGGTATTTAATTCTCATGGAATTGCAGGATATACCTCCTTGTACAGCAGAACAACCTTTGGAATCCGAGATTGTTCTGCTGGATTTTAGATGGTTGGGAGGTATAGTGGGCCACCACTGCACAGACCACACCAGCTAAAGCTACTACTTTGGGCCCCTTTCATGCGCAGTATACAGTCAGCCTGCACCCAGCTAAAATACTTTATTACAGTACTGGCCTGTTACACCCAAGTGCAGCAGATGTTAAAAAGAGCAGCTTCTTGGCTCTTATGCATGGTGCTGGATTTGACTCCAGCACAGCGCCTTTCTTGTGTGTGCGGTGAAGGTGAGAGTACTTCTGCTTCTGCCAAGGTCCCCTACGTGTTACACAGCTGAGTCACTCAAATGCACACTATCATGCATATGAGCAAGATTAGAGTTCTGCTACTACTATCACTGCCCTTACTATGATGTGCTTGTGATAGTGCAAGCCCCTTCCACTCATCTGGACCGGGTCATGGCCATGCCCTTTGTGACCATTTTGGTTATGCTACTGATTGCAACAGGAAATTAGTATGGACAAAATATAAGTTATACAATGTATAATATGTAAATCAATGGAACAAAGCTTTTTTGTTTGTTATTTCTCCTTGAATTTAGTCTGTTCTAGTCGTAAAAATTATAACAGCTTTGTTCATTTGCTTGATCAGTAAATTATATCTTCACCAGGGGCGTAGCTATAGAGGGTGAAGCGGTAGCAGTTGCTACCAGGCCCTACATCCTGAGAGTGCCCAACATCCTTTCTGCCACATAAGAAGACACCAGTATTGAAAATGGCACATGGTAACTAGGGGGGCCCCATTTCAACATTTGCACTAGGGCCCAAGAGCTTGAGGTTACGCCCCTGATCTTGACCCTTTAGTTTAATTTAATATTATAAAAGTTTGGTCATAACAGACAATAACAGTAATAGAATAAATGCAATCTTATAGACCACTTCCTAAAAGGGTGTTCCATAATTGGGACCCCAGCTAATAGCCGTCATTTATGGCATCAAGTGTTCAATATTTCTGCTGCACCACTGAAGTGTAGCACTACACAAAACTTGATTAAATTAATGGGAAATCTGTGTAGCTGGTGGACATTTCAGGTCCTCCAGATCAAGCTCTTTGGTGCTGCTCTCCAGGGCTCTGAAGTCTTAACAGGTGGCGGTAGACTATATAGAACAGCAGGGATCACAGGGCTCTGAAGTATTATGAGGTGGTGGTATATTGTATAGAACAGAAGGGTTCACAGGGCTCTGGAGCCTTACAAGTGGGCAGTAGACTATATAGAGCAGAAGGGTTCATAGGGCCCTGAGCCTTACAAGGTGGCAGTAGACTGTATAGTATAGAAAGGACCACAGGGTTCTGAAGTCTTAAAAGGTGGCAGTAGACTATTAGCTACAGCAGATAGGGATCAACAGGATCTAAAGTTTTACAAGGTGGCGGTAGACTATGTAGAACAGCAGGGATCACAGGGCTCTGAAGTCTTAAAAGGTGATGGTAGACTATATAGAACAGCAGGGATCACAGGGCTCTGAAGTCTTACAAGATGGCAGCTGACTATATGGAACATCACTAATCACAGGGCTCTGAAGTCTTACAAGGTGGTGGTAGACTATATAGAACAGAAGGAATCATGGTCAAATTGTTGGTGGTGGACAAATTGTTAAAGCAGCCACCATTTAAATATTGTGGCCACGGTTAATGGCCTAACACTACAGCATATGTCATCATTAAGCGGTCAACAAGTAGTTGACATCATACTATGCAACTTTATAGTTTATCTTTGATTCTGGCAAAATGTTTCTCTAGAAAAATGTTTACAATTTTGCATTAGTTTGCTTTTATTCTTAGCAGTTCAGATCTCCCTCTGCATAGTAGACTTATATGGAAACTTGTTGAATATTTAATGTGATAGTGTTTGTAGGCTTTGCTGCACTTGGAACAGACTTGTCAGCTGAATGAATGATATAAGCAATGACAAGCCTAAAGCAATTTAACAGCACATTTTTCACGTGCTTCTATTGATCACACTAATAATTCTTAAAAACCCTTTCCTGTGGTGTCTGTTTCATTATCCGTATAAGACCTCTTTTGGGACATACTTAACGATTAACATAAAGAAATCTTACTTATCTGCGACTTGTGGGTACACAGTATTATAATTTCACGTAAGCAATAGTAAAAATGGAATACCAGTTATTTCAGAGGGATTTCACAAAATTAGGCAATAATATTTCCAACTCATTTATTTATATTTTGCTATAATTAATCTGCATTTTACAACAAATGACTATACGCACATGTCTATATTTGTTTGATATCGGTCAGTAACTAATGTGTTAATTACAGAAATATTATAAATTATATTTTCTATAACCACTTACTGACATGTGACTTCTGGGTACATCATCATGCCGGTAAGGAGCAATGGAGCAGGGAGTGCTGCTTACAACTGACATCCATCTCTATCAGCCAGCTCTGTTCCCTGGTGTTTAGCAAAAACCGCCATGTTTGCGCTCCTGTTGCTTTTTGTCACAGGCAGGAAGTAATAGACCTGTCATCTTAGTGTACCCTTCTGTACTAACTATGAAATGCAGAAAAGTGTACAAGTGAACAAGCCCGCTAGTGGTCAGGTAGTCTTGGGGTCCTACAAGTACTAATGATTTTTTTTATTTTTTTTTAAAGTTAAAATTAATTTTTTCAATTAAGTTCCAATCACCAGACTTTCGCCATTTTACAAATAAAAAAATTAAAAAGATACACATAATTGGTATCACCACTTCCATAAAAGACCGATCTAATGAAATATAACATCATTCATCCCGTACGCTGAATGCCATTCCCAAAGAATTGGAATAACAAAATAATCAAGTCATATGTGTCCCAAAATGGTACCAATAAAAACTACACTTTTATCTTGCTAAAAATTAGTCCTCACTCAGGTCCATAGATGGAAAAACAAAAAAGATATAGGTCACAGAAAATGGTACTGGGCACTAATTTCAGAATTTTTTTAATTTTTTTTAAATTTAAGTACTAGTCTATTTAGATGGAACAATAAAAACATAATTAAGAGGTTAATGATATACTATGATAGCCAGTCAAATGCACTTTAGTCAGGATACAGGTTACTCTAAATGCTGCACTTTTTACTTTTAGTTGATTTGGCACACAGGCTAGAATTTACTTTCCCTACAGTTTCCCTACCCAATTATTACAAGGATATTGATTATCACAAGGCATTATGGGAAAGGGGCTGAGAAGCCCACAGCGCCCTCTGTTGGTTGTAACAAATCCTCAATTTGCTTTTGACCCACCGAGTCTTGAGAAAGCAAAAAGGATTTTTAGCCAAGCCAGTATCTATCTTCTACTGACAACACTGTTTCGGGATTTTTTGTCCCTCTTCAGTGCAGAGTAGGAAGATAACTGGATGGGGCTGTGTGGGACCGGCAGTCGGGTAGCTCTGGAAGGGAGATCTCTCCTTAAGGGAGAGCACCCGAACGGAACGGCTTGTAGAGTTTTTGTTTTGCCTTTTCGCCCTTACTTAGCATCTGCCATATCACAAGCATTATGAGAAAGGGCTGAGAAGCCCACCAGCGCCCTCTGTTGGTTTGTAACAAATCTCAATTAGCTTTTTGACCCACCGAGATCTGTGAAAGCAAAAAGATATCTTTTAGCCAAGCCAGTATCTCTCATCTCACAGACAACGCTGTTTCGGGATTTTTGTCCCTTTCATTGCAGAGTAGATGAAGATACTGGCTGGCTGTTGTGGGAGGCATCGGGTAGCTCAGGAACCGGGAAGATCTCTCCTTAAGGAGGCATCCCAGACACGAACGGCTTGTAGATTTTTGTTTGCCTTTTCGCCCTCTATTAGCATCTGCATATCACAAGGCCATTATGGGAAAGGGCGAGAAGCCCACAGCGCCCCTTTTTGTAACAAACCTCAATTTTTTTTTTTGACCCACCGACCCCTGACTCCCCGATCCCTCCCACACAGCAGCCGTACTTCTCTACTTTTCATGAAGGGGGAAAAAAAAATCCCGAAACACTTTCTGTAGATGAGAGATACTGGTTTTGGCTAAAAAACCTTTTTGTTTTCTCAAGACTCGGGGGGGTCAAAAGCAAATTGAGGTTTTGTTAAAACCAAACGAGGGCACTGGGGCTTTCACCCCTTTTTCCCCCATAACCCCTTTTGATATCAATGCAAGTAGAGGGCGAAAAGGCAAAAAAAAAACTCTACAAGCCGTTCTTCGGTTTTCCCCTTTAAAGGAGATCCCCCTTTCCCCTACCCCCATGCCCCCCACACCCACCAGTATCTTCTCTACCTGCACTGAAGGGGGCAAAAATCCCAAACGCGTTGTCTGTAGATGAGAGATAGGGGTTGGCTAAAAAATTTTTTTTTTTTTGTTTTCTCAGACCGTGGGTTCAAAAGCAAATTGAATTTTTTAAACCAACAAGGGCGCTGGGGGCTTCTCACCCCTTTTTTCCCCTTTTTAATGCCTTGTGAATCAGATGCTAATAGAGGGCAAAAAAGGCAAACAAAAACTCACAACCGTTCGTTCGGTGCTCCCCTTTAAGGGAGGATCCCCCCTTAAAATATTTTTTTAAAATGGGGTGTTTCAATAGGGGGTTTGTGAAAAACTGGGGTATTTCTAAGTCCTATCATAAATTGAAACCAAAAATTTTTAACATAATAAATAAAAAATTATGTTTTTTTCACTATCTACATAAACAAATAAACCTTACCCCTTTTTTGGGCAATTAGTTTAACCAAAAATTTTTTATATTTTTCCAAATGCCAGAATAATGAAAAAAAAATTTTTACGGCATTTTTAGTACTTTCTGCAAAGTCAAAAGTTTTTTTACATTTTTATTGATAGCTTTCCCCTTAAACTGTGTGCTTGGTCAAAAATTTTGGATATCCTTCCACAAGCTTCTCACAATAGTTGGTAGGAATTTTGGCCCATTCCTCCTGACAGAACTGGAGTCATGTTTGTAGGTCGTCTTACTTGCACCTGCCTTTCCAGCTTTGCCCATACATTTTTAATAGCATTGAGATCGGGGCTTTGTGATGGACACTCCAAAATATTGACTTTGGTATACTTAAACCACTTTGTAACCAGTTTGGCAGTATGCTTCGGATCATTGTCCATTTTGAAGACCCATTTCCACCCAAGTTTTAGCTTCCTGGCTGATGTCTTGAGATGTTGCTTCAGTATTGCAACATACGGCCACATGTATGAAAACTGTCTAGGTCTAAAATTCACTTTGTTACCCATAGCAACCAATCAGAGCGCCTGTATCATTTCATATAGTGCTCTGGAAAAATTAAAGGGGCGCTCTGATTGGTTGCTATGATCAACCAAGTGAATTTTAGACCTAGACATGTGGCCCATAATCTTCTTTCCTCATGATGCCATCTATTTTATGAAGTGCACCAGTCCCTACTGCAGCAAAAAAAAAAAAACACCACATGATGCTGCCACCTTCGTGTTTCACAGTTAGGGTGGTGTTTTATGGCTTCCAAGCTTCTCCCTTTTTCCTCTAAACATAATGATGGTCATTATGGCCAAACAGTTAAATTTTAGTTTTGTCAGACTACAGGACATGTCTCCAAAAATGTAGATCTTTGTTCCTGTGTACATTTGCAAACATTAATCTGACTTTTATATGTTTCTTTTGGAGTAATGGTTTCTTCTTGGCAAAGTAGATTTTAAGCCCATGTTGATACAGTACTTGTTTCACTGTGGATAATGGCTTAATCTTATCAGCTTCTGCCAGCATCTTCACAAGGTCTTTTGCTTTTATTCTTGGGTTGATATGCACATGTCGGACCAAAGCACTTTCATCTCTGAGACACAGAACCCGTCTCCTTTCTGAACAGTATGGTAGCTGAACATTCCCATTGTTAGGGATGGTCAGGGACACACACAAGACACGGACAAGTGGGGCCCTGACACTGATCCCAGCCTCTGTCCCTGCCTTTTGGGGAACCCGACTCCTTAGCAGGCCGGCCCCAACCAGAAGACTCAAAGCTAACACTGGCGGGAGTGCACAGACAGAGGACAAACAAACAAAAAACACAAAAGCCGTAGTTTGGACGGTCCGGTCAGTAACAGGGCAGGCAACGCGGTACAAAATCGTGAGGCAAAGGGAGAAACCAGAAACAAAGCAAAAATCAGTAGCACAGAGAAACGCCAATAGGACAGGCTAACTATAAAGGCAAGCAGTATAGCAGGCATTGAGAAGAGGAAGCAGTGGCTATATATAGGAAAAGAGTGGAAGTAAGGAGCAGGATAGGTGGAAGAACTGTCAATCTAGAGAGCTGATTAACCCCTATGAGTGCTGGAGGATTTCTGGCCAAGGCGTCGACCAGAAATCAATCAAGATACAAGGCTACAGGGAAGTGTTCACACAAAGGAGGCAAGGTTGCAGTTATGATCGCCGCAGCCGTGGCCGGCGACCAGGGCCAAATGGCAAGAACGTGACAGTACCCCCCCCTTCTTTGAGGGGCCACTGGACCCTCCTTAGATCCCCCTGGCTTGAATGGGTTGGCTCGGTGAAATTTTGTCACAGCCCGGGGCGCATGCAAGTCCCTAGATGCCACCCACACCCGTTCCTCTGGACCGTACCCCTTCCAGTGCACCAGGTATTGGAGGGCATTCTGAATCCTGCGAGAGTCGATAATACGCTCTATTTCATATTCTACGTCCCCTTGTATGATCACAGGATGAGGAGGAGGGCGACCGACCACAGCAGGAATGTACTTTTTTAGGAGCGATTTGTGGAATACCGGATGGATACGGAGTGACCTTGGAAGGCGGAGTCTGAAGATACCGGGTTAATAATTTCAGTGATAATGAACGGAACCAAAAAAACCGGGGAGCGAACTTAGTAGATGGCACCCGAAGACGGAGATTATTATTAGAGAGACACACCTATTCGCCGAAAACATATTCAGGTCCGGGTCAGCGTTTTTTATTAGCGTAATTGATTTGCTGAGCTTGGGCTTTATCTAGAGTCTCACGACTCTTAGCCCAGACTGTGCACAGTCGCTTAACGGCGGATTTGACACTGGGGAATTTAGATTCGCAACCTGAAGTGGCGGAGTATCTGGGGTGAAACCTGTAATTACAGTAAAAAGGAGGAGAGTTTGGTCGAGGAATTCTCATGATTGTTAAGGGCGAACTCCGCCATGGGCAAAAATTCATTCCACCTCTCCTGGCATTCTGAAACGTAGCATCTGAGGTATTGTTCTAGCGACTGGTTAAGTCTCTCATTTTGCCCATTAGTCTCGGGATGGAAGGCAGATGAGAAGGACGGAGAGATGCCCAATTTACCACCGAATGCTCTCCAGAACCTCGACACAAGCTGTACCCCTCTGTCAGATGCAATATTGGAGAGAATACCATGGAGTCTAAGTATATGACGGACAAATAAATCAGCGAGGAGTTTGGCTGAAGGCAATTTCTTCAAAGCAATGAGAAGACACATTTTAGAGAATCAGTCCACCACCACCCAAATCACCTACCTACCCTAGGAGGGGGGAAGATCGGTGATGAAATCCATTGAGATGTGAGACCAGGGCCTATTGGGCAAAGGGAGGGGGTGCAATAATCCCTCGGGGAGGCGTCAGGGTAAACCTTTTCCCCTGGCCCAGGTTCACAAGCAGTAACAAAAATTTTTTCACATCACGCTGCCATGAAAGGGCCCCCAAAAGGTACAGGATAGAAGGTATCCGGTGCCTGCGATGCCAGGATGCCCAGACAGAGCTGAGGAGTGAACCTCCTCCAGAATTTTCAAACGAAGGTGACATGGAACAAAAAGTTTACCGGGGGGTAGTCCGGGTGGGACCGAGCCTTGAGAGTTCGCAATAGCAGAAACTAAATCTGTAGTAAGGGTAGCCACGACTACTCCCGGAGCAAGGATATTTCCCCGGTTTTCCCCCTCTGAGGGGTCACTCATACCAAAACTTCGAGACAAGGCGTCGGCCTTACAATTCTTAGCCCCTGGATGGTAGGTTCTTGTAAAGAACAAGGCCCATTGCGCTTGACGAGGGTTCAATCGCTTAGCATTGTCAAGATATAAAAGATTTTTATGATCAGTAAGAACAGTTACTCTATGTCTAGCCCCCTCCAGAAGGTGTCTCCACTCCTCGAAGCCCATTTAAAAGGGTTACAATTTCCTGTTACCAATATCATAGTTAATCTCAGGTAGAGAATTTTCTGGAGAAGAAGGCGTGGGTCTGAGGTTGGTATAGGTTCAGTCCCTGAACAGGACGGCCCCTACACCCATGTCGGATACAACTACCTACACAACAAAGGGACGTTCTGGGTCCGGGTGGACAAAGACAGGTGCAGACGAAAAACATTTTTTCAGAGTAACAAATGCTTGTTCGCTTCTGGTGCCCAGGGGGTGGGGTCACTCCCTTTCTTAGTAAGTCAGTAAGGGGTTTGACAAACAGGAAAAATTCTAATAAATTTGCTATAATAGTTAACAAAACCTAAAAAACTTTGGATCTCTTTTGAGGTAGTAGGCCGTACCCACTCAGTGATGGCAGAAACCTTTTGTGAATCCATACTTATAGAACTGGGACTCAGTATGTACCCCAGGAACCCTATCTCCTGGACCCCCGAACAAACTTTAGACAATTTGGCGCATAGTTGATTCTGACATAACCTGGAGAGGACCTCCCTGACATGATCTCGATGGGTATCGTAATTCGGGGAAAATATGAGGATGTCATCTAGGTATACAATTACGAAAAAGACCTAGAAGGGCCCTGAAAATGTCATAACAAATCGTTGGAAGACGGCAGGTGCATTACAAAGACCGAAAAGGCATGACTAAGTATTCGAAATCCCCTCAGGGGTATAAAGGCCGTCTTCCATTCGTCCCCTTCTCTGATTCGAATCAGGTTGTACGCCCCCCAAAGGTCGACTTTGGAAAACCATTGGGCACCCACAACCTGATTAAAAAGATCCGGGATCAGGGGAAGTGGATGCTGGTCTTTTATTGTTATCTTATTGAGCTCCCTATAGTCAATACAAGGACGGAGGCCTCCATCTTTTTTCTCGACAAAAAACCCCCCAGCTCCTACAGACGAGATAGACGGTCGTATGTGACCCTTTTCCAGGCTCTCCTTAATATATTGACAGAACGAGATCTATAGCACAGTCATAAGGCCGATGCGGCGGCAGAGTGTCCGCAACGGTCTCATCAAAGACGTCTTTGAAATCAGAGACAAAATCGGGAATGGAATGGTTATCGTTTATAGAGCATACCAAAGACTGTACAGTTTTCAAATGATCACCACAGGAGTTCCCCATTTTATCAACTCAGCAGTAGTGTTGAGAGATTATTATCGACAAAGTTGAAATCGGCACAGTTTTTATGTTGATCGAAATTTTTAGATCATGTGATAATTTAGGTTAAAATCGTGCATCATTCTATTAAGATTGCACCATTTTTTGAGCTTCCTGTCATTTTGGCGGCCAGCAAATCAGCTTACAGAATAGGCAGGGTGGGGATGTGTGTGCGACGTCATGACTGGGATGTGTATGGTTGCGATTGGCTGGAAAAATCACATGACCTCGTTTTACATAGAACAGCCCTTCCTGTTTAGCCTCTCTGTCTCTCATCGTCTCATAGCAGTAGGACGCGCGCTCTGCCTGTGTCCAAACAGCTCAGCGAAATTATTCTATTTCTTCACAGAGAAAGCTCTACTGTTAGCTGTGATCCTTACAACTTAGTTAGATTAGAGATTGGAAGATTTTATGTAGTTAGGTAGAGAATTTTAAAGGAGCATCTACCGCTGTAAAGTCACGGGGGTGAGCAGGGGGGGGGGGGGGCGGGGAGGGGGGCGCTGGCGAACACAGACAAGCTCTATAAAGAATACTGGATAAAGTTCACCAAGACTTAGTGTAGACATTGCAATGCAATAGCTTTATTATTAACAGTTTTCTATTGAAATATTTCCTGGATATTGGGCAACCTGAACTTATATTAGGATACACATCTTTTCTAGTAACTGCAGGTCTCTTTGTTAGGTGCAAAACTCCACTTTAATTATCAGTACACATTTCAGATAGGTGTTCATTTTCAATTTTGCCCATTCCACCTTTGTTGATATATCCACCTTGCAGTTAAATTAGAATCCAGCAATTTTGTAGTCAGCACAGGTTGATAGGTGCCAAAAAAACCTTGTATTATCCGAATAAATTTCAGATACGTGTTTTTTTACTTTGGCGCACTACAGCTTTGTTCATTGAGGCACCTTGCACTTAAATGTGAATACAGCAATTTTGTAGTCACCACAGGTGATTTGATAGGTGCAATAAATACATTGTATTATACGAATACATTTCAGATACGTGTTTTTTCACTTCTGGCGCAGGCCAGCTTTGTTGATAGATTCTATTTGCAAGTTTAAATTTGAGTAATACAGCAATTTTGTAGTCGCCCACAGGTGAATTTGATAGGTGCCACGCAGAAATTACCTTTTTATTATCCCGAATACTTTACTAGGATACGTGTGTTTTTTTCACTTTGGCGCATTACAGGCTTTGTTTATTGAGGCTAGCTTGCCAACTTAAATAGTTTAATACTTAGCATTTTTGTTCATTCATACCACAGGTTGAATTGAAAAGGTGCACAAAAATACCTTTTATTATACGACAATACATTTCAGAGACGTGTTTTTTCCAGCCCTTTTTTGGAGCAGGCCACGCTTCTGATTGGATAGATCTACTTTGTATGTTAAATTTGAATACAGCTATTTTGTAGTCTGCCACAGGTGAATTGATAAGTGCAGAAAAAAATTACCTTTTATTATTCCGAATACATATTTTAGATTACGTGTTTTTTTTCTCTTATGGCGCATTACAGCTGTGTTCATTGAGCACCTTTGCACTTTAAATGTGAATACTGCAATTTTGAAGTCACCACAGGTGAAATGAAAGGGCCAAAATTAACTTGTTATTATGCAGAATACATTCAGTTAGTGTTTTTGACTTTGGCGCACTCAGCTTTGTTCATGAGGAACCTTTGCACTTACAATGTGAATAATAGCAATTTTTTCAGTCACCAAGGTGAATTGATAAGGTGCCAAAAAATCATTGTATTTTACCGGGAATACAATTAACAGATACGTATTGTTTTTTCACGTTGGCGCACTTCTGCTCTTGTTCATTGAGGCACCCCTTGCACTGAAAGGTGGATTACTTTAGCATTTGGGGTCTGTCATACCTAAGTAGTTTGTGTTTGGGGCATATTTTAGTGTCGTGGAGTTGATACCCGAATACATTTCAGATACGTGTTTTCTCACTTTTTGTGCGCCAGGCTCTGCTTTGTTTGATAGATCTGTTATTTGCAGTTAAATTTGATACTACAGCAATTTTGTAGTCCACCCATCAGCCGTGAATTGATAGGTGCCAAAAAAATACCTTTTATTGACCGAAATACATTACAGATACGTGTTTTTTCACTTTGGCGCACTCCAGGCTTTGTCAATTGAGGCACTTGCATTAAATGTGAAAATTACAGCAATTTTTTGTAGTCCCACTGAAGTGAATTGAAAGGTTCCAAATATTACCTTGTATTATCTCGGGATACATTTCAGTATACGTGTTTTTTCACTTTGGCGACTAGGCCAGCTTTGGTTGAATTAGCTCTACTTTGCAGTTAACTTTGAATACAAGCCAATTGTTTTTGTAGTTACCACAGGTGAATTGGAAAGGTGCCAAAATTACCCTTTTTTTATTCGAATACAATATCAGTATACGTGTCTTTTTTATCTTTGCTCGCACTACTGCTTTCGTTCATTGAGGCACATGATAGCAGCTCAAAATGGTCAACTTGTTGTACCCACCACTTGTGGATAATCCATTTTCTGTAAGACATATATCTGACAAAAATGCGTGGGTTGGGGGTCAAGAAGGATGTTCAAAGATCAAAGCCAAAGTTGATGATTTATTTTTTTTCTTTGCTCTGACACCAGTTACTAATGCCATCAGAGGAGGTGAAGGGTAAGCTGGTCAATCTTAGGACAAAAAATCATAGATTTTTTTGATTTGCCGGTCGGCAACGCCTTGCTAAGTCCTCTTGTATTGTAAGCCCGCAGAGCTCTGGATGCAGAAAGGTACAGGACGATCAAAGTCTACCTGCGGTTGTGTTGATGTGACGACATTGCGGATCCCTACTGTGGTTTCTTATCAGCAATATTTGTTTGCAGATCGCTTAATCTCTTGGTAAAGAGGAGGATGTATCTTTGTGGCGTGGTACAGTGTCAGTTTAGGGTATAAGCCTCATGAATTTGGGTGTAAATGGGGTTGTGGCAGCTATAAATTTGGGTTGGAAAACGTGAACTGTTCAGCAAGGAGACTAGGGGGGGGGAGTCATGGGGGTTAGGGGGGGTTCGGTCTGCTTATTACAGAGGGGCCACCTCCGGTCGCTGAAGTCCGTCTGATATGATTCCTGCCAGCCACCCTAATGGTATTTCAGACGTCAAAACTTCCCGTCTCTCTCGTCTTATCGTCTTTGTCAAAAAGGTCCTGGATGACCTCTCAAGCCTGGGCCTTCTTTGAGCAAAGCCTCATGATTCACCCAGCAATGTCATATGCCGCCTTTGCCGTTAAGCATAAGTAGAGGCAAGAAACCTTAGGTGGTTAACCACCACCAACATTGTCTTGTCACATTGATGCAGCTGTTAATATGCTCATTGTAGTTGAAATGGAGGCAAACAACTTGGCAAAACAGGCCACCAGGGACCGACGCCGGGCCTCCCAACTACTGTCACACCCTCTGTTCTCACGCTCTCCTCCTCCTCGCCACCTTCCAAGCAGTGTGCACTCAGTCTGACATTTGTCTCTCAGAGTCATGATCAGGCATCAGCCTTACCCTGCTTCAAGCCTCCACCGTCATCGCTCCTGAGTACCATCCAGCACCACCAGAGACCAATTCCTACCCTTCTCCTTCGCGTCGTTTGACGACCTGCACGCCGTACAGCGGCAGTCTAGCAGCCAGCTACTTTCTTGTCTTCCCAGGTTTTGGGAGATAGCTAGAAGTAAAACTTTTACCATAACATTCCCAAAAGCCAAAAGCTTTCTGAAAGTTCGGTGGCACATCAGATTGGGTTCTGCACATCCATGGCCCTTGCCTGCCCACATTATTAGACCAGTTCTGACCCGAGCAGGCATTTTCTTTGCCAGATAACCGTCACTGCCCTGGCCTAGCCAAGTTGTGTCTTCTAAAATTTCAAAATGCCGCGTTTCTCTGCATCTTGTGGCCGGGATAAGTCCATCTGACCACTCGACACTATGGACTAGTAAGCTTCTACGGCAAGGCCTGATATATCTCTGTGATGAACAGCGCTCACTGGGTGAGCTGGTGTTAGATGTCTCTGGGTCTAGGGTGCGACAGTGGCTCTAAGGCATCGGCGCACGCTGTTCAAAACCGCTGGGCGATGGTGCATGGAGTTTCTTTCCCCCAGGTCACTCTGGTGGGCATCACGTGCCTGAGGACAAGAAACAGGCCGCTGTGTTGAAATTCTTAATCTGTCTGGGCGAGACCGTCTCCACACCACAGGTCTGGAGCTGTGGACGGCTCTCCGCAACTTGCGAGGGAATTTTATCAGAGCGCTGGCTGCGGTGACAAGAACCTGTGTGCCAGGCAAGGTGCATTTTGTGTTGCGTTAAACGGGCGAAAATCTTTGGCCGCCCTATAGATCGGTTAGGCTTGGAAGACATCCTTGCCAGGCCCATGTCAATGAACCTTGCTCGTACAGATAATTTCTAGTAGAAGAGTTTTTTTACTATCCCGGTCTGGACTGCCTGTCTGGAGGGAAGGCATCAAAGTCTAAGTTCGCATCCACATTCGCATCAAGCTTCGTCCCGCCTGGCCTGCGTTGCAGGTCAGTCGGACTCCCCGTCAACCGTCTCATTGTTGATGTGGCAAAACACGCTGGAAACTTCCACCTCCAAATGCTCCAGACGATTGTACAATAAGGCAAGCAGCGTAATGCCATTTGACACAGTAGATTTAGTGACCTCTAAATGGCCACTGACAAGCTATGTCGGTTGCTGTGACTCGGTTGGTGTTTGTTTGCCCACGAGAGTGGAGGGAGGTGGAAAGAGCATCTGCCACCATCCCTGCCAGTTCTTGAAGACAGCCACCGCAAAGATGTAATCTGTCAGCAAATTATGAGTGATTGTGGTGATCTTAAGTTTCTGGACTACGATCGTTGGGACACTCTGAAACAACAGTCCCGCAATTAGATGTGTACGGAGTTTGAGGAGACGGAAAACAGATGCCAGGACACGGAGCCTTTTCTCTCCGTCGAATCCACAAGGCCCGACAGTTTACTCTTTTTTTCAGGTCTTCATTAGGCAGTGTGTTTGGGTCCAGTGCTAGTGCAAAATGGCAGCTGCTCAGCTCCAGGGTGCATCCATCTCAGGCAATTCAGGGCGTTGTGTTGAAGCTTGGTGCCGGAGTGGGGAAGCGGAGGAGGAGGTATTCACTAGACACCGAAGGTACCGACGGTCCCTGCCTTGGAAAGAGCGGTGGCTCGACTTTTGCGATTTGTGGCGGGAGGAGGAAGATTGAGTGGTTAAATTTGTTATAGTTTTCAGTTTGCATAGTGCCCTCGACCCAGGAGGCATTGGCGAAACTCAAGGCTCCATATCTATAAGATTATTGATGTGCTTGGATTTTGGTCCATTTCCATCCAAACATGATTCCTCGCATTAAGGCCATCAAAATTGAACAACAGTTACTGGGTGGCCACCCTCCTGGTTCCCAGTACAAAACAAAACTCGGCCTCTTTCCTGTCCACCCACCTTGATAGAGAGTAGTAAAATGCAGGGAAGAAGGTAATGGAGACCTTACTGATTTGATCAACTGGGACGATACGCTGTTTGAGTTTATTGCTTTCCGTTCTTCAAATAGGCAAGGTTTGAACTTCGCTCGGTGACGTTCACAAGTCGAGATAGACGCGTAGCGGATTGGGTCTGGGGTGGTAGGGGGGAGGTTAGATTGGAGGATGGGGTAATTTTAATTAGTGCCATAGTAAATGCGCGTTCCTAGCGCGCAAAGCGCGCAGCAGGCTAAACTGGGGTGGCAGAAGCCTCAATGGGGGAGACCGCTTTTGGTGCTTTTATTCTTATATTTTCCTACGCCTCACGCCAAAGCATGCAATGCAGAGGGCACTCATCAAAAACCCTCAGAGACCTGCTTAAGACATGGTGCAGACTATACTGCGTTCTTTCTCAACACGATGTTTTTGCTATGTGTTCCGAACCATTGTAGAACTTTTCGGGGTATCCAAAGATGGTTATCGGAACTGGCCCTCGAGCTCTGCTCGCCACATACCATGCAGAGGTGTTTGTGTCTTGCCCAGCAGCCAGCGTCATTATCATGAGGCGGACTTCAGCATCAGCTGGAGGAGTCAATACAGACAAACAGCAATCCGGCTTTCCACAGATAATGTGGATAACGTTTGGACTTTCATCAAGATGATTCAGGACTACATGTGGAATTTTCTGATGATGCTGTGGCCCAATGCCATTTACAAAAATCCCGAAGTGTACATCCGATATAGTTGACCGGTATACTTCACATTCCTCTGTCAAATCTCAGAATATGGTCCTCTTGAAAACTTTTTTTGTTAATTGTTCATTTTCTCAATATCTAGAATACTGCAAATTTGTTATTATCTTTTCCCACACACACAGGTTCATTCCTTGCTGGGTCTTGATTTGCTATCATCATGTCCGTTTGAGGAGACTGTAAAATAGATTCTGCAGCGGCGTTTTCCTATTACAACACCGTTTAGTCATTTCTCCAATTCTGTTACTCTGACACTTGTTTTATCTTTAGAAGTGTCAATGGTTTGTAGGGTCATTGTGGGGGTTGTGGTTTGTTCGTTTTTGGTTGCTGTGAGAATGCAGCTATAATTATGGTCCTTTGGAGAACAGACAATGTTGGTATTCTTAGTTGGCATTTCTCCAATCACAATTTTTAACTAAGTAGTGGCTGAGAAAGTCATATTTCATAATTTTTCCGGGGCGTCATCTGTTGCTGTGAGAAACAGGCTATTATTCATGGTCCTTTGGAAACAGAAAAAATGTCTGCGCTTGCTAAGTGGCAATGTCTCTCCTCACAATCTTAAACAGTAGACTGAGTAAGTCATTTTTTAATTTTTTGGGTCTTGCTGCTTTGAATGGCTGAGCTATTCTTCAGGCCAACGATTTTAAAATTATAAAATGAGTTGGGTTCTTTCTGTAAATGTGGGTCGTTCACTCATTTGGCCTATTATGGGGCCATAATGGAGGATGAGCTGGGTTGGGGGGCGGGGGCAGGTGGTAGGGGTTTGGATGTGGATGCAGGTAGTATGGGGACCAAGTGGTGTTTTTTATATGTGGGGTTAGCTTCAGTCTTGGGGTTCGGACATCCCACTGGGGACCAAAGTGGCGCTCAAGGGTCAATTGGCTCTTGAATTTTTGGGGGCAATTTTTGCTTTGAGAATTGCAGCTTTTACTACAGGTCATTATTATAAAAAATGTTGTTTCTAACAGGACCATTTGTTGACTTCACTATTGGTCCAAAGTGGCTCCCAATATAGGGTCATGTTATTGAAATTTCTTTGGGGGCATTTTGTTTGAAATCGCGCCAGCCTATACTACAGGCCCTCTATATAAAAAAAATGTTGTTTCTAACAGACATTGTATCCTCACATTTGTCAAGAGTGGTTTCATGGGTGAAGATGGTGCTGTCAGAAAAACAGGAATAGGATAGGACACTGTTAATGGACCCATATTGCAAAATGACATGTTTTTGCAAGATCTTTAACAGACTATCAATCCTCTGGTATTGAGACAAACCATTTGTAATACAATTAAAAATGAGAATCAAAGACATTGTGGGTATTCAATCTCCTATTTTAAAAAATGTGTTTTCTAGAATTAAAACTACTACAAAAACTTGCATGTACAATAATAGCTAGGTAAAAAATTCCTCCTTAGTTAGAATATGTACAGATGGGAAGGTACAGGAAAACTTGACCAGATGTCAGGTAAAATGTTTTCAGAGGACATGGAGTATGCGAGCACCACGGGGACAGAGAATAAAGTACAGAGACAATTTCCTCCAGCACGCGTTTAGTAAATTAAATGAGGAAAAAGTATTGCCAATGAAAAAGGGGCACCCTGGTGTTGTAACAGGTGCGTTAACCACCAGTATTTCCTAAGTGTAAGTCTCGCGTGAATTGGTTATATTTTTTCTCGCACTCATTTACGGTTTTTATCTGGGGAAAACGCCTACCCAGGACCTAGGGACAGTATTATGTCCAGTGAAAAAACTAAAAATGGTGGTTGAAATGTTTTGTCTCCTTTTTCCGGCACTTTTTAATCTGGGGTTCATGCAGGTTTGGGGCTCATGCTGTGGCCCAGGACAGGGTATTAGTGAATTGTCCAGTGAAACTAAATGGTGGTTGAAAGACTCCCTTTTTCCGGAAATTTTTAATTGTGGGGGTCATGCTGGTTTGGGGCTAATGCTGTGGCCCAGGACAGTATAGGTTCAATGTCCAGCTTTAACTAAAATGGTGGTTGAAAAGACTCCTTTTTCCGGCACTTATTTAATCTGGGGTCATGCAGGTTTGGGGCTCATGCTGTGGCCCATGACAGGGATAGTCAATGTCCAGTTCAACTAAATGGTGGTAGTAAAGACCTTTTTCCGGACTTTTTAAATGTGGGGGTCATGCAGTTTGTGGCTCATGCTGTGGGCCCAGGACAGGGACTAGTCAATGTCCAGTTCAACTAAAATGGTGGTTGTAAAGATCTTTTTCCGGCACCTTTTTAAATTGGGGGTCATGCACGTTTGGGGCTCATGCTGCGTTCCAGGACAGGGATATTTCAGTGTCCAGTTCAAAGTTTAAAATGAGTGGTTCCCAAATTCATACTGCCTTCTTGCACTTTTTTAAATTTGTGGGTCATGCAGGTTTTTAAGGGTCTATTGCTCGTGATACAAGACAGGGATAGTGAATTGGGTCTGTGATTTTTTTTCTGTGGCTTTTATAAATCCTTAAAGTGGTGTTGCCTACAGATGTAGCATCGTTGTTGTCCATTTGACTGTTGTTGATTTTAATTCCAGCTTCGTCTAAGCCCTGTTGGGTGTTTAAGAATAGAAGGTGTTGTTGCTCTCCATGACTTTAATCGGTCAGCGGTCTATAATTCTACCATCGATCATTCTGACTATCTTGTCGATGATCGGTCGGGACTATCGACCATCGACTGATGTCGCATGGCCAATGTAATCGCTATCAATCACTACCTCAGCAGTCATCCAGTCAAACACCGGTTTTTTTGGGAGGCGTAAATAGGGTTTAAACCTAGAATAATGTCCATGTATGTCCATTTCATGACAATAAAGATTGTCGGTTGTTCCTATTGCAAACATCCAACATTTCTGGGTTATGTCAGAGTTGGGTATTTTTTCCTTCCCCCTTTTTGGGGGGTAAAATCTGCGCCGAAACCAAAAAGGGGAGAACATAGTGGAATTAGTTCAACCCTAAGGCTTTAGCCCCGCCATGCAATAAAATTTAAACGGGCCCCCATCGATCAAGGCAGGGCAAGCAAAAACTTTTGGCCTAAATTAGGGTTACAGGCAAGGAAAGCTTGTTATCTTTTGGGGGTACCTGTACTCCTGATTATCCTTCCTACGTTTTTCAGGCTTTTTGTTGCTTTCCCCCGGAGACTTGGGTCTGGGGGGCACTCTAGGACATGCCCGGGGCTCTCCACAGTAGAAAAAAAACGCATTTTCCACCCCATGTTTCCTTCTGATAGTGCCGAGTGGGGCCCAATACCCTAGGTTCCCCTCCCGAACCCCATCGGGAGGGCGAAGGTAGTGGAGGAGAATAGCAAACCAGCAGAGAAAGGTTTGGATAGGAAGTCCCCTAAACTGCCCCGTGGCCCCCAACTTTTCCCCGCGTCTCTCCCCCCTCCCCGTCAATAATTAAACCCAAAATCAAAAGTCCCCAAAGTCCTGGAATAGAAAGGCTGACCATAGCACCCTTTACTGCCTCGGACAGCCCTTTTCTAAAGAGGGTCTTAAAGGGTTGGGGCAAAGGCCACCCAAAATTTTGAACTCCATTGGTGGAATCGAGCAATAATCCCCAGCCAGCGGCGCCCCTTTGGGTGGCGGAGATGGTTTTTAGCTAAAGCGCCCGGTTGGGGTCAAACATAAATCTTCCCAGTGCAAAAAAAATTTGTCCCCCGATCGCCATTCCCGGGGCCTCGGGGGGGATCCTAGTGCCCCCCAGCTGGGTGGCCCCTGGGGGGTGACCCGCCTGGCACTTTTTTCGCTTCTGAGGAAAAATGGGAAAAACCAAAAAACAGGCGCAAAATTCCCTGAAGGGCCGAAATTTTTTAAAAAGGGGCACCCCTCAAGCAGCAGGAAAACCGCATGTTAGTTTGTCTGCATGTATTGTCCCAAAGGCCCGGGCAGTGGGGTATTGATGGGGGACGGATCAGGGGGCTGGGGGGAGACATAGCTTTTAACAAGGGTCAATCTGGAACATGACCCCGGCAGCCCTGAAATTGGGTTTTTTTTCCCTCCAGGCGGTCAGAAACCCCTAGACGGTATTCATCCTGAAAACCCCCGGGGAAAATTTTTTTGGAATAAAGGGGGCCCGCTATAAGTTTGGGATGGTCAGGGGCGACCAAAAACACGGACAAGTGGGGCCCTGACCTGTCCCCGCCCTTTTTTGCCTTTTGGGGAAAACCCCAAATCTTAAAAGGCCGGCCCCCCAAACCCAAAAACTCAAGGGACAAATGACAGAAAATGCACAACAGAACAAACAAACAAAGAAAACCCCAAACCCAATCGGATGGTCCGAGTCAGAAAGGGCAGGCAATGCATACAAAATGTGGGCAAAAGGGGGAACCAGAAAAAAGCAAGATCAGTAGAAAAAAAAATGACAAAAAGACGGCTAACTTAAAAGGGAAGCGTATAGCAGGCATTGAAAGAGAAGCGTGCTATATTAGGAAAAGGGTGGAAGTAGAGGGCTAGTTATTGGAAGAACCTGTCAATTCAGAGAGCTGATTAACCCCTATGAGTGCTGGAGGATTTCTGGCCAAGGCGTCGACCAGAAATCAGTCAAGATACAAGGCTACAGGGAAGTGTTCACACAAAGGAGGCAAGGTCGCAGTCAGGGCCGCTATACAGGGGGTACAACCAGTACTCCCGTATGGGGCCCGGTGGAATAAGGTGGCCCGCGGCAAGCGGGCCCCCTTATTCCTCACGGCAGAGCAGGGCCCGGCGGTGCAGCTGCCAAACCAGGCTCCGCCTGGCCCACAGTGTGGGCCCCGAGTTGCTGTGGGCCCCGGAGGCAGTGCAGTCGTTCCCCGGGGCCCGGCCACGCATCCGGTCCCTGAACGCCCGGGACCGGCCTCCCGAGCGTCCAGAGACCGGCCCGGGAGATGGGGCCTACTGTCCCCGACTCCCGGGGCTGCGTGGTGTCAGCGGAGCAAAGCGCCACTAGCGTTGCGCTTCGCTGTTCTTCCTGGCAGGCTGAAGGCGCTAGGCCTTCAGCCTGCCGGTCGCCGGCCCCCTTTACTGCTAAAGTAGGCGGCGTTGACGTAAACAAAACCGCGCCGCCTATGCAGCGCCGCAGTAGGAGACCGCGGGAGCACGGAGCGGCGGGAGCCGGAGCGAGAGTCAGGTAAGTGGTTGCTTTTTTTTTTTTATATATAAGCGGGCCCTGGCTGCCTATATCTAAAGGGGGCCCTGCTATCTACATCTAAAGGGGGCCCTGCTATCTACATCTAAAGGGGGCCCTGCTGCCTATATCTAAAGGGGGCCCTGCTACCTATATCTAAAGGGGGCCCTGCTACCTACATGTAAAGGGGGCCCGCTACCTACATCTAAAGGGCCCTCCTCCCCCCACCCCTGGGGCCCTGCTCCTATATCAAAAGGGGGCCCTGCTACCTAAATCTAAAGGGGCCCTGCTACCTATATCTAAAGGGGGGCCCTGCTACCTACATCTAAAGGGGCCCTGCTACCTACATCTAAAGGGCCCTGTTTCCTAATCTAAAGGGGGCCCTGCTACTAATCTAAGGGGGCCCTGCTACCTACATTTTAAAGGGGGCCCCTGCTACCTACATCTAAAGGGGGCCCTGCTACCTACATCAAAAGGGGGGCCCTGCAACCAAAAAATAAAGGGGGCCCTGCTACCTACATCTAAAGGAGGCCCTGCTACCTATATCTAAAGGGGGCCCTGCTACCTACATCTAAAGGGGGCCCTGCTACCTACATCTAAACGGGGCCCTGCTACCTACATCTAAACGGGGCCCTGCTACCTACATCTAAAGGGGGCCCTGCTGCCTATATCTAAAGGGGGCCCTGCTACCTACATCTAAAGGAGGCCCTGGCTAGCTATATCTAAAGGAGGCCCTGCTACCTATATCTAAAGGAGGCCCTGCTACCTACATCTAAAGGGGACCCTGCTACATACATCTAAAGGGGGCCCTGCTGCCTATATCTAAAGGAGGCCCTGGCTCCCTTTTTGATTCCTAAGGAGGCCCGGGCTCCTAATCAAAAGGGTGGGCCCTGCTACCTAATCTAAAGGGGGCCCGGGCTACCTATATCTAAAGGGGGCCTGGCTCCTAATCTAAAGGAGGCCCTGGCTCCTAATCTAAAGGTCCCCGGCTGCACTATATCTAAAGAGGCCCTGCTACCTAATCTAAAGGGGCCCTGGCTACCTATATCTAAAGGGGGCCCGGCTACCTAATCTAAAGGGGCCCGGGCTACTACATCAAAAAGGGGGGCCCTGCTACCTTAATCTAAAGGGGCCCTGCTACCTATTCTAAAGGGGCCCTGCTACCTAATCTAAAGGAGGCCCGGCTAACTATATCCAAAAGGGGGCCCTGCTATCTACATCAAAAAGGGGGGCCCTGCTACCTAATCTAAGGGGGCCCTGGCTACCTATATCTAAAGGGGGAAAAACGGAGGGCCCCATTAACCCTCCCAAATTTAAGGGGAACAAAGGGGCCCTGCTACCTATATCTAAAGGGGGCCGGGCTACCTATATCTAAAAGGGGGCCCGGGCAAACCTAATCTAAAGGGGCCCCTGCTACCTTTTTCCCAATCTAAAAGGGGCCCTGGGTTTTAAAAGGGGCCGGCTCTAAAACTAAAGGGGGCCCTGGCTCCTATATCAAAAGGGGGGCCTGGCTGCCTATTCTAAAGGGGGCCCTGGCTGCCTATAACTAAAGGGGGCCCTGCTCCTATATCTAAAGGGGCCCTTTGCTCCTAAAACTAAAGGGGGCCCTTGGCTCCTAAAATCTAAAGGGGGCCCTGACTCCATATCTAAAGGGGGCCCTACCTACCTAAATCTAAAGGGGGCCCTGCTACCAAAATTTTAAAGGGGGCCCTGACCTACCTAATCTAAAGGGGGGCCCCCTGACTCTACCTAACCATCTAAAGGAGGGCCCTAAACTCTCCCTAACATCTAAAGGGGGGCCCTGACTCTACCTAACTCTAAAGGAGGGCCTGACTCTACCTAACCTAAAGGAGGGGCCCTGACTCTACCTAACCTCTAAAGGAGGGCCCTGACTCTCCCTAACCTCTAAAGGAGGGCCCTGACTCCACCTAACCTCTAAAGGAGGGCACTTACCGCCTACAAACTAAAGTGGACTCATTGCTATGTACACACAAACCTATCTGTGGCCGGCCTACCAACTTATCGGGGGGGTCTACCATACCTAAATGGGGCCTATCTAATTACCTGGGGCCTTGCACATTTGCCAACCTACCTAGGGTCTTCTCTACCTACCTGGTAATATAATTGTTAGGGGAGCAGCCCATAGTTGTAGCATAATCTTCAGGGGGTTAGTCCTCTCCCCACCCTCCAACCCCTTAGGATACTAGACCTCTAAGTTATGGCCTGTACCCGCTCTTTGACCCCTGGGAAGTTTGTATAAAGGTGGGAATAGGTAAAGAAATGCTTGAAAATTGAGGATTCTAAGATATTTTTTCTGCAGGGATGAGTTGTGGGCCCGGGGCATGTCATCATGGCTGTTGGAACGATGGAGAAGAAAAGGGAATAAAAAACGACTCATGAAAGAAGAGAACGACTCCTCAGATAAGATTTCAGGGGTTATTTTGCTTCTATATTGGATCAGTGCTGTATTCACTGTAATGTGATTGCCTGGCTGATTTTCTGACCTCTATGTGGTCTCTGTATGGAGGTGTTGTAGGTTATAAACCCGAGCTGGTGTCTGACCTCTATGTTTTCTCTATAATGGTGGTGTTGTAGGTTATACCTGAGCTGGAGTCTGACCACTATGTGGTCTCTATATGGCGGTGTTGTAGGTTATACTGAGTGGTGTCTGACCACTATGGGTTCTCATATGGGGTGTGTAGGTTATACCTGAGCTGGTGTCTGACCTCTATGGGGTCTCTATATGGCGGTGTTGTTTGGGTTTTTTTTCAGGGCCGGTATAATGCCAGCGTACATGTGTCCCTTTATTGACCCTGTGATAGGAGGTACACTTTTACTTTCTTGCTGGGATTTATTTTTTGAAGGTGGTAGGTGCGTGACCAAGGGAAACGTGGGGGGATATTGTATATGGGCCGTGGGGGATTATGGATGGAGCTACTTTGCCCCGTGTCTATGATATGTGAGACAACAGATATGTGACTCACTCGTATTGTACTAAAACAAAAAATGTTCTGTTTTGCACACTGTATTATGTGGTAAAATGGGCGCATTTATGCCCGAGAGGCCGGTTTTTTGCTGAGGGCGGGGTTTACAGGGGGGGGGCAGGTGCGTCAGCTGTATGGGGGGCCCTGAAATTTCTGTTGGCGGCTCTGATCGCAGTTATGATCGCCGCGGCCGTGGCCGGCGACCAGGGCCAAATGGCACGGACATGACACCCATCTTGTTTGTACTCGTGTATAATTGTTTGTACAGATGTACGAGGCACCTTCAGGTATCTGGAAATTGCACCCAAGGATGATCCAGACTTGTGCGAGTCCACAGTTCTCTTCCTGATATCTTGGCTGATCTCTTTAGACTTTCCCAAGATGTTACACACAGAATCAGTGTGTTTCTGCCGTGCTTTAAAAAAACATCCAAAGGTGTGTCTCTAATTAACTCAGATGTTGCCAATAAACCTATCAGAAGGTTCCAAATACATGACATCATCATATGGGCTGTCTGAAATTTTTTAAAGGAATAGTAATCCTAGTGTATGTAAACCTTTGAGTTTTCAGAAATTAATACTAATGCCTTAAAAAATCTCTCTCTCTCATTATTTTGCATTTGGCAAGTATAAATATTTTTGGTAATCCTAATTGACCTAAAATGGGTAAGGCTTATTCTGATTTCATGTGAGATAGTGCATGCATATGCATATGTGTCTTTTTATATAATGTATGTAAACATCTGGTTTCAACTGTAAATATAGGCTTACCAAATCTTTATTTTTAATCTGCTTTTTTATCTGTTTTACTAAATTTACTTAAAGGGGTTGTCTCACTACAAAAATCATAGTTTAAAATAAGGGGACTAAAAATGTAAGCATGTTCATCCTAGGATACCATTAACAAAGTGCTACGGCTTATGAGAACGGGTCAGCTTTGTATGTGCATAAGCAACCGTTCTGAAGCCCAGGTCGGATTCTACCCAGTTAAAGTGCTAGTGGCTGTTGGTTCAGCGGCATGATGCATAGTCCCGCCCAGGTCGCAGATGGGAGTGTGCACAGTATGAGAGAGAGCGCTGTACTGTGCAGTCCCATGTAAAATACTTTTGTGACGCAGATGCGCAGGCCCCCCATAAAATACAGAGAGATAACACATTTGCACTGTGCAGTCCCACATAAAATACTTTTGTGACACAGATGCGCAGTCCCACGTACAGCACTTTTTTGACACAGATGTGCAGTCTCATGTAAACACAAACAGATATAGCTTATAATTTTGTTCTGTAGAGGTGAGAGGTGTAATAATCTGCAGGATATATCACCATGTGAGAGAAAGACATGGAGGTGTTGTAGGTTATGGAGAAAAAAAATCCATCTTTTCCAGAGTCCTGAATGTCTAATGCCCATTCTAGTTACAAAGTATGTGGAGAGAGCGAGAAATTTAGATGTACACTATTGAGTGTAACACTTAGCTTTTCACTTCCAATGATTCCTTAGGCTATGTCTACACAGCAAATACTGAAATGCCATCATATTTTGAATGGCATTTTGTCATTTGCTGTGTGCACATAGCCTTATTCTCGAACAGCTGAGTACCTCTCCCCTCCCCCAGCTCACACAGAATGAATCATCACGTGCACTCAGTGTGGGGCGTGTCTGCAGAGAGTGAAGATACTCCCTGCTGGGAGGAGAAACGCCCCTACAATTCACAAGCTCTGCTTGGCAACCAGCACAAAAGGCTGCCACATGCTGTAGTGAGACAACCCCTTTAATTCTATAAATAAAGCCAAACAAAGGGGCATGAATAAAGACTGGCCTACTGGCTAAGTGGTACTCTAGTCTGGGAGGCAACATAACAAGGGTTTTAAATACTACAACATGCCAGGTCTCGTTTGGCATTGTTCTCCAGCAACCATTTTCCTTTTTTTTTTTTTAAATATATATTTGTATCAAATTGAAATAAAGAGAACAAAACATTTTCACAATAAAGACATGAAATACTACAATTTAGTCAATATACTGATCGCAATAGAAATAGGCCTAGCTGTCCTTCTGGTGCTCATAATTTTAGTACAGATATGGGTACATAAACAGACAACCATAAGAAATAGTAACACAGAAAGATGAAAATCAAGTGAGACAGGAGATCTAGGGGAGCTACATAATTTAAGTAGCCACTATTACTATACAAGGATTTAAGCCCTCCATGGATCCCAAGTTTTTTCAAAGGATTTCAGGAAACCATGCAGTTAGCTTATCATTGATCGCATAATAGTTCAGACTCAATCGATTTTAAAGTTGTTTTTCTTTAAAAATATTACACGGTACTGGGGCAAGAGTGAACAAAAACCTGGTATTTACCTTGCTATCTTCCACTGCTCTGGAGCATTTGGCAATTCACTCTTCTTCCCTTTTAGGTTCTTGGCCCATAGCAGGGGTCAGGCTCAGACTCCATTCACTTACAATGGAGTTTGAGCCTCTCCAGCTTTTTGGTACAAGAACCCAGAAGTGAAGAGGAGTGGATCACCCACTCAATGCATCTCAATGCATTCCTATATATGCCAATTTCCAAATTACTGTTTTGCAATAAGCAATATAAATTATACTTCCTATACAAAAGATTTTATAGAACTTATAGTTCTTTTAAAAAAAAAAAAAAACTGTAGGACTCTTTAGAATATGTTCTCTTTATTGAAGCAAAAACAAAAAAGTTGTGTTGGTAAAAATTCAAGATAACCTTCATACATGATTTCATATATTTTATAATGTAATTATGAATCTTTCATACATCCAATAAAGTCGTATGGAGCATTAGGGCATATGCTTGACAGCAGCTCTCCCCAAATCCTCATCATAGTTTTGCTTGTCTGGTAGGGTAGAACATTTAAACCTACTTTTCTAGTGATTGGTGACAGGCCCAGCCATTGGATAAGTGATGAATGTTTTGGATTAATCACCTTCCTAATCCCACACCAACACCCTTCTGACCGTCACAGGATCCCACCTGTACAAGACCTACTTCTCCTGTCTCAACACATATAGAATGCCACTCAACTAATCACTAACCTTCCTGTGTGTCAAGATGGGACCAGGAAGTTGTAAACAACCAGAAACCAATGACTGCTAGACCAGTGGCAGCTGGAGTAAAGTAAATAATGACTATTGAGTGCTTTACCTTTTACACTTGGTTTATATGGTACCATATGTGACAAATCCCTTGTAATGATAACATTGTTCTATGCTTGCAAACAAAAGATTATATTAATGAAAATAAATAATTTCCCAAAAATGTACTTACTATCAATTTTTTTCTCCAAATTTATCTAGAGAGATTCAATGTGTATCTTATGCCAACACCAAATCTAGACATCTATGGGGAATGCACAATGCAAATCACACATGAAAACATCTACCTGTGGGATATTCATAATGCAAAAGTGAAGTTGGTTATGTGGCCTTTAAGCTCTTTAAGAAGATATGGAAGGGACTCCACATGGTTTACCTTTGAATCAGGAATGTAAGCAAGTATGTTGTTAATTTCAATGACAATCTGTATGTCCCCTGATATTTGTTTTGTCTACCTTACCTAAGTGAATGGCAACTCGTGTTAATGAAACTGTGAAATTCATCTGTTATTCTACTACCTGAAGAAAGAGAAAAGTTAACTATATTAAGTTTTAGCTAGATATTCTTTTTCTTTACTTGGACACATTATTGATGAGAACATTGGCCATTGGTCAAGTTGAACGAACAAATTTGTTCTCCGTAAGTGCCAATTATTTAGAGGTGAAATTTTAATTATTTTGTTTGAAAGCAGACTAATTTGTCTGATTTTTGTTATTTATCATGAAAGTTAGGCTAAGCCACATCTAGAATTGTAATACTGTCACAGCAGCATTATAAACGTTCAGATAATAGCAGCCCTAGGATTGTGCTGATGTTTCTTGTTTTCACAAGTAATAATGAGCAGCAAATATACTTTTTGTATTCAGAACATATACAGATAGCTTAAAGGGAAACACCAGCTGACACATGGAACCTTACCTGTCCCTCTGTAACCTACCCTACAGTCCATACTTCATATTCTAACTTACTTTCTAGAAGAGAGAAATCTAGCTTTCTATCCACCATCATGATGTAGAAATCATTGTCTGCAACCAGTATTTTTGGTAACTATCTGTGCTAAGGTACCTTGCAAAGTTTATGTAAGATGGTTTAAACAAAGCTATACTATTTGTTACCAAAGTGCATCCTTGAGCACCTCTTTGCTGTGGTTCAACTATTAGCCCTGTTGTGATTGAAATGTCATCTATATTATGGTGCCGTGGTTGTAGAGTAGACTGTGAGCTGTGACGGCAGGGGTAACATGTAATACTGGTGATGAACACCCCATAAGTTATATAACCTCATATATATATATATATTGCAAGTTGTACACTGGAAAATGTTGGGGTGTCCATGTTGGGCTGAGTATAAAGCCAGTGTATGGGACATGATGCCAGCACCCCCACTCTGATAACCACATTTTCAAACATTATAGGCCTCATGTGTGAAAACGGTCTAGGTCTGACTTTCTTTGTTGCCCATAGCAACCAATCAGAGCTCATTTTTAATTTTTTTCAGAGCACTATATGAGCCGAAAGGTTACCTCTGATTGGTTGCTATGGGCAACAAATAGTCTTAGACCTTGACAGTTTTCATACATATCCCCCAGTACGTCATATGGTTTGAACTGTTTTATAAAGTATCTCACAAAAGTAAGTACATCCCTCACATTTGTGTAAATATTGTATTGAATCTTTACATCGGACAACATTAAGGATATGACACTTTGATACAGTGTAAAGTAGTCAGTGTATAGCTTTTATAACATTGTGTAAATTTGGTGTGCCCTCAAAATAACTCAGTAAACAGCTACCAATGTCTAAATTGCTGGCAACAAAAGTGAGCACAACCCTAAGTGAAAATAGACAAATGGACAAACTGTTCCCAAAGTGTCGATATTTTGTGTTGCCACCATTATTTTTTCAGCACTCTCTTAACTGGGCATGGAGTTCACTGGAGCTTCACAGGTTGCCACTGGAATCCTTTTCCACTCCTCCATGACAACATCACAGAGCTGGTGGAAGGTAGAGACCTTGTGCTCCTCCACTTTCCATTGGAGGATGTCCCACAGAAGCTCAGATTTAGCTTTCTTCTGTATCATATTTAGAAGAGGCTTTCTTCTGGGACAACAGCTATGCAGACCAATTTGATGCAGTGTGTGGCGTATGGTCTGAGGCTGACCCCCCACCCATTTAACCTCTGCAGCAATGCTGGCAGCAATCATACACCAATTTTAAAAACACAATCTCTGGATATGACACTGAGCACGTGCAGTCAAGTTTGTTGGTCAACCATTATGAGCCCTGTTCTGAGTAGAAGCTGTCTTGTTAAACCACTGCCTGGTCTCGGTCAGCATTTTGCAGCTCAGTTTCAGGGTGCTTGGCAATCTTCTTATAGCCAAGGCCATCTTTATGTTAAGTAGTAATTCTTTTTTTCAGATTTTCAGACAGTTCTTTGCTATGAGGTGCCTCAATAAACTTCTAGTGACCAGTATGAGAGTGTGAGAGCGATAACACAAAATTTAACACCATTCACACCTTGTAACACTAATGAGTGACATGACACTGTGGAGGGAAATGGCAAATAGGGCACAAATTGTCCATTTTCACTTAGGCTTCTACTCACTTTTGTTGCTAGGGGTTTAGACATCCCATGAAAAGATATAATAAAATATTTACAAAAATATGAGAGGTGTACTCTTGTGAGATAATGTATGCTTAAAGGAACACTGTTTTTTTTCTTTAGACCAATAGAAGTCCATATGAGATGCCCAGTAGTGCAAATCATTTTTCTTATACAACTGTATAGAGCATTTTTGATTGCTGTTCAGATCTTCCTTTTGATCACATGACCCAAAATCTGCATTGCTGAAACAAACAGCATCTGTTTTGTGAACCAAAGGTTTGTGGGGGCACTCTGGGGGCGTGTTGCACCAGATTAGTTGGATTAGACACATTTATGAATGTGGAATGCCAAAAGTAGGCGCATAATTGTTAGAACAGCTAGACAAAGTTAAAAATGGTCTGACTGATTCCAAAGTTGTTGCAGATTAACTAGATTTGCAAATAGGCAAAGAAAAATGTCAGTTATTTCTCAATTTATTCCAGTAAAATAATAAAAAGTGATTAATGATTGTCACGAGTACGGTAGTGGATCCACTGGACCACCGCAAGCGGTGGTGTAAGCCACGCCAGGGAGCGGAGTTTAAGTAGGTTCCGGTTTTCACCAGAGCCCGCCGCAGCAAGTCCATCCCGCTGGGTCTACCAGGTCGCTACCCCTGACGTGACTTGCTTTCGGTGGCAGCCGAGGTTTAGCGTGTTACAAAATCGTAAGGCAGGCTTGTAGTCGGGGACAGGCGGTAAGATCAGGACAGGCGGCAAAGGTTTGTGGTCGTGGGACGTCAGCGAGAAGGTTCGGTACATGGTAATCAGGACAAGACTTGAATGAACGCTTTCTCAGTAGGCAACAGGCACTAAAGATCCAGTGGGGACGTGCTGGAGGCGTTACCAATATATAGGGACAGAGCCCGGCAATCAACCAATTACCGGCGCGCTGGCCCTTTAAATTTGAGAGAACAGGCGCGCGCGCGCCCTAAGGAGCGGGAACGCGCGAGCCAGCCGGCAGAAGACCACGGGGAAGCAGGAGCTCGGCCGGGTAAGTGTAGAGCCGCGGGAGAACCAGTGCGCCCGCGGCCCGACATGCGAACCGTTGCTCCACTCATCCTTGAGCCAGGGGCCACTGCAGGGGTACGAGAGTGCCCGCAGCCTGACCCATGGGCTGCGGGAGCGCTCATTACAATGATTATTATCAAACTAGATACACTTCAATAATCTAAAATAATAAATTATATAATATAAAATGAATAATACATTTTACAAGATCCCCCAAAAATTTAAAACTAAAAATGATTTAAAATTCATATCATTTTAAAATTTAATTACATAATATAAAAAATTAAACCAATACAGCATCACCCCTAACTCCCGTTTTTCAGAAAGGGGTTTTTAAACCCCCTTTACGACCCCGGGGGTATCCATACGTCCAGGGCGTTTGGGGGGTTTACGCACCGGACGTATGGATACGCCCGGGAATCTCCGGCCACCGCAAAAAAGTTGCGGAGACCGGGGGGAATAATGGGGTTTTGAAACAACCGTCTTTCCCCCCCCTGCCCCACACGAGCGATGCCCCCCCGCACCGGCATCGCTGCCATTGCTTTCAAATCAGAACACCAATGGCGGATTTTCAAATAGGCCCAAGCGCTGCGGCCGTGGGATAGGGTCAATGTGATTGGTGCTGTTTTTGGGCGCACCAATCAAAACCTAGAAAATGGGGCGGGGTAGTGGTACCACCTCCCCTTGGCTGCGATTGGCCCGGGCAGGCGCAAACCCCGCTCTCATCAGCGCTGATTAGTGACGCATCGCTAACACGTCTGATTTTTTTTTTTTCCGTGTGTTATTTTTTTAATTTTTTTTTAAAAACTGGTTACGCCATACTGCGCAACCACGCTCTCATCAGGGTGATTAGTGAGCACGCTAATTAGCGTCTGATTTTTTTTTCCAGTGGTGTTATTTTTTTACACTTTTTTTTGCGCACTGGTTCCCCAAAAGTGCGAAAAACCCCTGTCTCACAGCGCTGATTTGTGCCAAGCTAACACGCTGATTTTTATTTTTTCAGTGGGGATTTTTTTTTACATTTTTTTTGGCACTGGTTCGCCAATACTGCGCACCACTGCTCTCACAGTGCTGATTATGACGCATCGCTAATCGCGCTGATTTTATTTTTGCAGTGGGGTATTTTTTTTTCTTTGACCCCGCAGCTTTTTGGCCCCTGTACTGCTGAGGCTGACCCTGATTTCTTTACGATCAGCTCCAACTATTTGTTTTACAAAGGGGTTAAAATTTTTTTTTAGCTGTTCTGCTCCCTGAGCACAATCAGTGACACAAGTCACTGTTTACCTCGTTTTTTGCACAGAACAGTTTTTTTTTTTTGGGGAGGGATTTAAAAAATTTAACTTAATTTTTTTTTTTTTTTTTAAGTAACGGACGCTTCAAATTTTTTATTG
>JAODAL010044740.1:0-32578 GCA_025379985.1 Phyllomedusa bahiana | reverse complement strand
AATGAATTAATTATGTTCAATGGCTAACCGAAAACATAAGGACGGCGTATCCACAGCGGCTACAGCGGTAGCAGCTGCAAAGGGGCCCCTTTCACTCAAAACAAGACACCGGTATTGGAAATGGCACATGGGAACTGGAACGAGAAACCTATCACTTTTTGCACCAGGGACCAACATCTCGTCACATTTGTGGTGGCAGCAAGAACGTCCCAACCGGGAACGCGTAGGTTCAACTGGCAGGGTCCTAGGGGGTCCAGTTGGTCAAAGAGCCCTGTCTCAAATTCCTGCATTCTACTGTCAATTTGTGTGGGTGGAACTAAATTGCTAATTTTTGATTTGGAACGTGGATCAAGGAGGGTGGACATCCAGTAACCGCTGTTCATTTTGATGGCCTTGAGGCATGGCAAATAAGCTTTTTGTCGGTAAGACCGTTACTATTGGTTTCTTTTACAATGGAATGACCCCAAAACCAGCAAAGATGTCCTTGATGGACCCTCAGAATAAAAAGTGCCTGAAGAAACAAGTATTTGAACCACCATTTTAGTGAAATGGACATTGACTATCCCTGTCCTTTAATGAAGCATGACCCCAAAATCCACACAGATGCCCTTATGGACCCTCAGAATAAAAAGTGCTGAAAGAAAGTATTATTTGAACCAGTATTTTACTGAAGTGGACATTGACTATCCATGTCCTGTACCACAGCATGACCCTTAAATCTACATGACCCACAGATTAAAAAGTGCCAGAAGAAAGTAGTCTTTGAACCACCATTTTAGTTAAACTGGCCATTGACTATCCCTGTCCTGGACCGCAGCATGACCCTCAAACCTGATTGAACCACAGATTAAAAAGAGCAGGAAGAAAGTTGTCTTTGAACCACCATTTTAGTTGAACAGGACATTGACTATGCCTGTACTGGACCGCAGCATGACCCTTAAATCTACATGACCCACAGATTAAAAAGTGCCTGAATAAGGAGTCTTTGAACCATCATTTTAGTTGAACTGGACATTTACTATCCCTGTCCTGGACCGCAGCATGACCCTCAAACCTGCATGACCCACAGATTAAAAAGTGCCGGAAGAAAGTAGTCTTTGAAACAGTATTTTAATGACATGGATATTGACTATCCATATCCTGTAACACACTAATAAATAAACTATATTAAAAAAACTAGTTTTTCAATACTGTTGCTGCTAGAGGTACTTGCCATTCTACTGGTAACATTGTTCCACCATGACATTAGAATGTGAAGCAAATGAAACAGATGTCCCCAGTAGGTCAACGAGGCCTGTCTGAAAATCCTGCATTTTACTGTCAAGTGGGTTGAAGGAAATTACTGATCAAGGCGGGTGAGGCTGTAAACGTGAATCATGGAGGTTCAGCTGACAGGGCCAGACTTACAGTGGGTCCGACGAGAGCCAGGGCTGGAGTCTGTCATCTATTAACATGCAGGTTCAGCTAGCAGGGCCGGAGTTACAGTGGGTGCGATGAGTGTCCCGACATGACCCCTAAACCTGCATGACCCACAGATTAAAAAGTGCCGGAAGAAAGAAGTCTTTGAAACACCATTTTAGTTGAACTGGACAATGACTATACGACGGGACAGTCTTTAGAAATTTTTTTTTGGTAATTTTGGGGGGGGGGGTTTTTTTTTTTTTTTTGGGGGGGGGGGGGGGGGGGGGGGTGGGGGGGGGTGGGGGGGGGGTTGCATATCAAATTATTTGGTAACCAATTCCCTACTGAATGGTCAGGGTGGCGTTGTGCTCAGCTTTTTCTCGGGGAAAGCCCCTGCTTGGGCTACCCCCCTCTGGGACAGGGGACCCGATCACGGCCAACTTTGCCCATTTCCCCCCGAATTCAGGAGTGTTTTGAGGAAAAGCCCCGGGTTCGTCTGCCCAGACCGGTTTTTAAACCTGGCCCAAGGAGAATCATCTTAGGGATATGGGTTGGGTTCCCCACCTTAACCCCTGAATGTTTGGAAAGAGGCCGTTCTATGTGCCACCTTTAAGAAGGGCCCCTCCGGGGGGTTTGGATGCGTTGGCTGCAAGAGACATCCCGTCTTCCTTAGCGAGTTAATCCAGTGGCCACCGTTGACATCGCTATACTGAAAGGCAAGGGAGCTTCGGCAGGAACGTGAGACGCCCCACCACGTCGGTTCCCCCCCCCTGCCCCAGTGTTCAGAGGCCGTCTATCTTCCAAAAACCCGTGGGGGGCCTATGCAGGTTGACCCCGGGGCAATTTTTTAGCAAGAATTAGCCCGACAACGATTGGAAACTGTGCCCTCTGTGGCGGCCAGGGCATTTTCCCTAAAAATTTTCCCAAACTCCAGGAAAGCCCGCTCTAGGCCCCCTGGGAGAGGCGGCCCTAGGTGTAAATTGCTCTTTCCACGTCTTCGTGCCGGTCCAAATCCCTAAGGACTCCGCACTCTGTTCCGGTTTTTGCCTTTCGGTTTGGGTCAGCCGGGAATTTTATCCCCCAGTCCCTTTGGGGTTGCAAAACCCCTAGGTGGTCCGTCTGGAAAAGTCACTGGTCACTCTTCGGTCAGTGGAGAACTTTTAAGTGATACCGTACAGTATATCACCGGCCGCTGACTCTCGTGTCGGAGTTTCTTCATAAGGAGAAAGGAGATTACTTTCTCGTGTTGCTGTTGCTCTTCTTCAGCAGTTCTCCTGTAGCCTTCCGTGGCTGCGGCTCCACTCCATACTCTGATTGAATGTCTGGAGAAGTAACCCCTCGGCGGGCAAGCTGCTTGCAGTCGTTGTTGGTGCACCTTCGCCCGGTGCTTCCCAGCTCTCGTTCTACGCACCACGAGCCGATGCCCGGCCTAACTTATTTATTTCAAGAGTTTGTCAATGTCTTCTCGGAGAAAACAGCAGAGACCATTCCTCCTCATCGGCCATTCGGACTGTCCATTGACTACTGCGGGTACCAGTCCTCCCGGGGCAGAGTCTATCAGCTCTCCGTTCCCGAGGGACTCAAGCCAGTCGGAAGATGTCCGTGAAAACCTCCAGAAGGGGTTTACCGTAAAATCCTCCTACTCCCGCGGTGCGGGATTTTTCTTCGTAAGGGGGAAAAGAAGGTGGCTCCTTTACGGCATGCATAGAACTACCGGGATCTTAATAAAATCACACGGTTAAAAGAATCGTTACCATCTACCCCTGCATCCACTGAAACCTTCGATCGCCTGCGGGGCGGGGATCGCACAAGCGGCGAAGATCCTTTTCCAAGATGAATCTGCGGGGGCCTACAATCTGGTCCCGTATCCCGAAACAGGAGACGAAATGAGAAACACGGCTTTTATCACAAAGGATGGGACTCTTTAGGTCATACTTGGTCCATGCTCTTTGGGCTGTGCAATGCCTCTCGCGTCTTCAGGACTTCGTAAATGATTATTTTCAGGGATCTCCTTTTTACTCCTCGTGTTCGTGGTCCTTACCTTGGACGATATCCTTGATATACTCGCGCACAACCTGGAGACAGCTACCAACTTCATCGTCCGGCAAGTGTTGAGATGCCTTCGAGCAGCATATAAACCTGTACACCAACGCCTAGGGAATGTCTTCTTTCCAAACCAGACGAGGGTCTTCCAATTTACTGGGCTAACGTCATCTCTGACAAGGCTTAAGGATGCGACCCAAGCTAAATTATAAACGCCTGCCGTGCTGCAATGGCCAATCGCCCAGTAGGCCTTCGGGCATTACAAAGTTTTTTAGCTTTTGTTACTCTCTATTCGGCAGTTTATTCCGCACTTCTCCCGCTGGTGGCCCCCGGCTGCTGGACTCTCTCCACTAAACGAGAAACTTTCCAAGCCTAGAAGTTTGGCAACTCCCAAAGCTGACGGGCGGCATTCTCTAACGTTAAAAATCGCTTTTGCCTCTGCTTCTATCATGGCGCGACCAGATCCCTGCTAGCCTTTTTCGCTAGAGGTGGATGCCTCCTCCTGTTGGGGCTGGGAGTGATTCCTCACGCAAAAGGCGGCCGACATGCAAGACGGTCACTTTGGTGGGCCTTCTACTCCAAGACATTCTCACATGGCGGAGAGGAATTATACCACTTGGGGATTTTAGGGAGCTACAGTCCATTAAAACTGGCGTTAGAAGAATGGCGGTATCAGCGCCACCAAAAATAATAAACATGCTGGCTTCGGTGCCGGCATCCCATCAGATATCTTTTCAGACCATAAATACTTCCAAATATCTCCAGTCTGCACCTACACCTCATGAAGTAATCCACGCCAAGGCCAGAGTTGGCGTCTGATTTTCTGTTCTACCGATGTATTTTCCAGATCCTACTTCTATCCCTGCGGAAACAAGAATGTCAAGGCTGATGCCCCCTCCTGCGGTGTGCTGCTGATGTGCTTCTGGCGGGAAGAAGTGGAACTCAGGAACACAGGAATAACCCCCTGGCGCCTTGGATACTTTGCAAAGATCCTGTTGACCTATGGAAACCAGTCCCGCGAGGGAGACATACCATAGGACGGTCCACACACGCTTCCAGAAGATAAAGTCTTGAAGTGGGGGACAGTGTATCTTTTGCTGGCTGGACATCCTGGTGCCCCGTAAGACTGCGCCTTCCTTTGTATCCCAGGTTCTAAGTGTGGAACTGGACCTCGACAGGGTATGTCCTAGGAATTTTCGTCGAGTCCGTGCCATCACCTGATGCCACCGTAATAAGGGCAAATCCCCTAGTTCACAAACCGGCGGGATTGACTTGACATCACCTAAATGCCCTTATCCCACCAGTTCCACCTGTGGTACAACGTGGCCTTGGTCCAATTTTAACCGATCCTCCCTCCCTCTTATGGTAAAAACACTGTCCTTCTGGGTAGTGTGTACGGCACCCGCACTTTTCGAAAAGGGACGCATTATTGTTCATGTTGCCAGGCACGTACCCTCTCCACGCACACACGCCCGGAACTGATCTGATTTTTTTCACCACATTTTTCAATCTGCCGGGTAGAACCCTGAATAATTGGTCTCGGATCGTGGCGGTCCAATTTTGTTTCTAAAGTTCCTGGCGGGCCCTTTGTATCCCTAACTCCTGGTGAAGCTACGACTTCTCCTTCGGACATATACCACCCCTGTAGACATGGTCACGGTAGAGAGGTGTCAATCCAGGTTTGGGGATAAATTTTTGGCAGCCACTTCGTCTCAGCCAGTCAGGATGACCTGCGTCCTGCTTGCAGTTCAATCTGGCGCGGTTGTTAGCCTGCTAACATTCTCAATTGGGTGTACTCCCATGGGGATGTTGTCTCCTTCACTTCTACTCGTCTGTACGGTAGGCACCCCCGCCACCTCTCCCGGTGACAATCCATCGTCGGAAGCCCAGGTCCCAGCAGCTGATATGTTGGTCCAGGATATAAAAGTTGTTTGCGCCCTGACTCACCAGTCGCTGCTTCGAGCTTCTGCACGCACTAAGACTCAGGCAGATAAGCAAAGGAGTTCTCCCCCAGTTTTTTCCCTCGGTGATAAGGTGTGGTTGTCGGCCAGATATGTCCGCCTTAAAATTCCAAGTTATAAATTGGGGCCCCACTACATGGGTCCATTCGAAGTGCTTAAACGTATAAACCCGGTGGCCTATAAACTCAGGCTCCCACCTTTCATGCACATTCCAAATTCCTTTCATGTTTCCCTTCTCAAACCTCTGGTTCTGAACCGTTTCTCTCATGTAGTCCCTCCCTCATTTGGGGCCGATGCCTCTAACGTCTTTGTGGTCAAAGAGATCTTGAGTATGAGGAGAACTAGAGGGAAACGGTATTTCCTCGTTGATTGGAGGGGGTTCAGGCCCGAGGAGAGGTCTTGGGAGCCAGAGGAGAACATTCTGGACCGTAACATTATCCAGAAGTTCCTTCAGTCCCGAAAGAGGGAGGGGCCAAAGGGGAGAGGTACTGTCACGGATGCCCCTGCGACCCTCGTCCCGGGTCGCAGGTGCATCCGTGCCCCTCACCCAAGCGGCGCCACATCCCGCATGTCGGGGCGCAAATGCGCTCATTCCCCTGCTCCTCCGGGAGCGTACTTACCCGGCTCCTAGGGCGCGTGCGCCGGCAGTGTTAAATTTAAAGGCCCAGTGCACCGGTAATTGGCTATTGCCGGTCACTGCCCCTATTTAAGCCTACCTCTTTCTGGCTACCCTGCCGGATCTTTAGTGCCATTAGCCTATAGAGAAAAGTGTTCCTAAGCCCCGTTCTGATTACCGTGTACTGTACCATTGCTTCCGCTCCTCGATCTTGCCGCCTGCCCTGATCTTCTGCCTGTCCTGACCTTCTGCCTGTCCCCGACTACGAGCCTGCCTGAAGATTTTGTACCTTGCTGTACAACGCTACACCTCGGCTGCCTCTGCAAGCAAGTCACGTCAGGGGTAGCGACCTGGTAGACTCCCGCCGCAGCAAGTCCATCCTGCTTTGCGGCGGGCTCTGGTGAAAACCAGGACCTACTTAGATTCCGCTCCCTAGCGTGGCTTACGCCATCGCTTGCGGTGGTCCAGAGGATCCACTATCTCCGACCGTGATATTGTAGATGTGTTAATTCGTTCACACACCCCATAAATAATAAAAATGTCCTAATCATCCCCAAAACACTTCTTAGTTGAGAAGACATTTGCCCTCCTGCCTTCTGAGAGTGATTTAGTCAATTAATTAATTGGTTTAATTTTTCCTCCAAATCCATCCTCAGTGATTAGGGACAGACTACCCTGGAGATCAGATGATGCGACCCCATAGTGACTCCAGCCCCAGAAAATTTTAAGCCTCAAATTGTGCAATTTGTGTCCAGCCCTGGAGCTCTTTTTGATACTACTTAACCTCAAAAAAATCACCGTTTTCAAACTCTTATTTTTTAAAGAAAGTTGAAGCTATCCTGATAGCCCCTAATGGTGAGAGACAGTGCTGCAGTCAGTCATCTGTTAACACGGAGGTTCAGCTGCCAGGGCCAGACTACAGTGGGTGCTGTGAGAGCCCAGGCTGGCGTCCGTCATCTATTAACACAGCAAAAATGCCCTTATGAGGCAGCAACGAAAACAATCGTGCTGAAGCAGAGTGCGGAAGCGGAAGTGTGAGGTAAGACCTCCAGCCTTCCTCAGTACACAGTCAAGACCTGGTTGGGCTTGAGAAATTTCTGCCTCTACGAGAGCGCTTGCCCATCTGTATGAGTGTGGACCAATTGAGCTTCACTTGGAAATGCTGGTGGTTGACGCTCCTGTTCCACCCAGGTGCCCTTTTTCTTGGCTTTTTACTCTCAATTTGGGTGCTGGAAGGAAAGTGCTGAGTTTCTCTTTGTACCGGGGATCGAGGAGGGTGGCCACCCAGTAACTGTTGTTCATTTTCGCCTTAATGCGAGGATCATGTTGGAGGAAATGGAGCATCCAAGCACTCATGTGAGAGATGGAGCCTTGATTTCCAAAGCCTCTGGGTCGAGGGGCACTAGAAAACTGATCTTTCTCATCTTCTTCCTCCACATCAAATCCGTGCCAACCTCTTTCCGAGGCAGGGACATCGGTAACGTCGGTATCAAGGAATATCTCATCCTCCTCCTCCACTTCCTCCGACTCAGCTTCAACACAGCCCGGACTTGCCTCAGATAATGTACCCTAAGAGCTGAGGCGCCACCTTGCACTAGCCCTGGACCCCGAACCACTGCCTAATGAAGACCGATAAAGTTGTGAAACTGTCGAGCCTTCTGAATTCGAAGAAGAGAAAGGCTCTGTGTCCACATATGTGTCCATCTCCTACTCTGTTGCTGACAAGGACAGTGTACCGCTGACCATATTGGTGGCCTCTTCAAAACTCGCATGGATGGTGCAGAGCTCTTTCACCTTCCTTCACTATTGGTGGCTAAAACCCCCCGGGCCCGCCCGCTGCTTGTCAGGCCCAAGTGTCATTCCCGGTATGCGTAATGGCATTGCGCTGCTGCAAAACCCGTGGAGAATGGGGAGGGTTTGTAATTCCAGGGTTGCACATCTTAAACCAATGAGACGGTTTTAAACAGGCGGGCCCAAGTGAAGCTGAAAAAGCACCAGCCGGGGATGAACCAGGGGGTGAACGGTGGAAGCGGGGGGCTGGGACCTCGAGCCTTCCCTTTCAGCAGGCAGCCCGAGATTTGGGGTAGCGTTTAAAAAATTTTTTGATGACGAGGTTCATGAGGGTTTGTGCCAGGCAAGGGATGTGCCCCAGCATACCGTTTAAGGGCGATAGGAGATTTCGCCCATTATCGCACCCCCCTTTTCCCTTTGGGGCCCCAAGGTTTTGTCCCCACCCACGCCCCGGTCTTTTTGCGCAACCCCGTCAACAGCTCTTGCCCCGGGTGTTGCGGTCTCTAAGACATATCAATTTAAAAAGGGCCCGGGTTTTTTCTGGGGCACGTGATGGTACCCGGGGAAACTTGAGGGAAAAAACCCGCCCCAAATTCCTGCGGTTTTGAAGAGCTTTTTGCACCGGCCCTGAAAAACCACTGTCTTTCAACAGGGGAAAACCCCACCCAGCTCCCCCTGTGAGTGTAAAAAAGATTTAGGGGCCCTTTGGGCCCGTGCTTACTCCCATTTTATCAGGGTCTAGGGTTTTTTCCGGACACAGATCCCAGGCAACGCGTTAAAGATTTTAGATGAAACGTGGCTGGCCGGGCAGGGACGGATTTTTGGAAAAAAAAAGGGCCTGCTCGGCTTTGGATTGGGGGTGGGAAAGGGGCCCATGATGTGGCGGAACCCATCTCGGGGCCCACCAATTAAAGGCAACTTTCAAGGCCAAAGCGGGGACAATGCCAAAATTGGGTTTTTGGTTTTTGGGATGGTTTGGGGTTTAAGTGTTTTTTCGCTCCCACCCCGGGAAAACAAAGGCTGGTGCTAGACGGCCACGTACGGGTTAGGTAAAAGGGGTCTAAAGGAGAAGGGGTAGGCTGTGTCTCTGGTGAGTGGTGTACTGGGGCGACAGTGCGGGCTGAAGGGACCCTGACCCTTGCTCATATGCTGAGAACATGGTCAGGAGAAGAACGCTTGTTTTAAAAAAATGGCGAGGGGGTGGAGACAGGGGGTGTACAGGGTTTGGAAGCCCGGGTCGGGTGTGCCTTTTTCCCCAAGTGTTCCCCATTTCAACTCATCATTCGTGATGTGACTATCAGTTGATGATGGTTAAACATTTAAGTTTTTCCTCTACTGATGCGTTTATGGAAAAATGCGGCATATGACATCACGGGGCAATCTGGGGTTTGATAAAAAAAACCCCAGGCTTCAGAGGTCTGACCTTTCGACGGCGATAAGCGAGGACGGTTTTCTGCTGATCATGGCTGCAGAATATTTTCCCGGGAATTTGCAACCGCCCTTCCCTTTTTTTAGGCGGGATCCGTACGACACTGGATTAGGGTTTGAAAAGAATTGTTCTATAAAAAATTTTTGAAATACGGTCCTTGGAAGAACCGTAAAACCCAAAAAAAACGTTTCTTCCTTCAGTCTTGAGAAAAATTACAATTTTGCCCCAGTAAAGGGATTTGCCCAATTGAAAAAAAGTTTTTTAAACAAACTTTTTAATTGGGTTTTTAAATAATTTTTTGCACGTAGTTTTGCGCCAACGAGACCCCCTGAGTGAAATAGAAGTTTAAAAATTTTTTGGGTTACATATTTGGGGGTTTTCCCCACTGACAAAGCGGCGTTACTATGAAATAATGTGTAAACCAAATTTTCATCCCAAATGCCGTTGCGCCAAAAAGAGATGCACTGAGTGAAATAGAAGTATTAAAAAATTTTTATGGATTACATATGGTGGTTTTTGCACCACTGACAAAAGGCGGCACTTACTATGAAATAATGTGTAAAAAAAATTTGCGTACATGGGGGTTTGGAAAAAACTGGGGCAAACAGACTTCAAAAAAATGCAAAAAAAAGGGGCAATTTCACCTCAGGTGGGGGGTCTGCTGGGCCCCAAAAATGTTAAAAAGAATGCTATTTCCCTTGAGTCAGGACAGGGAGACAGGTTTTCACAATATACACCCTCCTTTCCAAAAAACACCACCACCTCCCCCACCCTCCCCGGCTACACACACTAGATTTCTTTAAAAAAGTCTCTCTCTAACTAAATCAGAACTTAAATTCTCTAATCTAACTATATCCTAAGCTTCAAAAATACAAGGATCGTTTCGTTATAAAAGAAGACTAGCTTTTTTGAGCTGTTACAACAGCTATTGGGACGGCAGTCAGAGGTGTTGCTCTGTAGTGAGATAGTGTAGAAATGAGATTGAACAGGAAATGCAGTTGTATACATAAAACGAGGTCATGTGATTTTTGCAGCCAATGAGATCCATACACCGCCCACAGCTGACGTTGTGTACCCCCCTCACCCACCTCTATGCTCTGAGTCGATTGGCTGGCCGCCAAAATTACAGGAAGCGCTGTAAAAGGCAAAATTGTAAACGTAATAAAGATTATCTTTAAGATTTGCACGGAAACTATCGCGTCATCGGGAAATTCAGATACATGTAAAAACCGTGCCGATTTCAACTTTTGTCGATAGTATCGCTCATCCCTACTCGTGGCCATTGTATATTCTGCTGTTCAAGTATTGACCATCTCTTGGGTGTCCCGACTCCAGAATCCGTTTTTAATCTTTGGTCCCTGTTCGTAAGCGCCATATTGTTGTAGTTTAATAAAGCATTTCAGATGTTGATCGGGTTTTCAAATGAAAAATCAGTTGAAGGTAAAAATATCAAGGATTCATTCAATGCAAGCATTAAGAGACATACAGCATATAGCATTGCATATACCCAAAATGTCTGCCCCAAATCCGAGTATTTCCTAACTTTTTATAACCCTCCTTCTTCTGCAAGAATACATTAGACAATCCGCTTTTACCTTAAATAAACTATCTAGTTCCTATACATTGGTTTAAAGTTAACATTTCCATATGGAGCCCACCTCTGGGTGTTTCCTTACTGAAACAAAGAGCCTTGTTCCTTTGAATAGGTATACACCTCCAGGCCATATGCTTCCAATATAAAATCATATAAATATAAAGTTATAAATATTACCCTCACACTATATACACACACACAATATATATATATACTATATATATATATATATATATATATATATATATATATATATAAACACACACACACACACATACATACACACACATACACTGTGTTCCAAATTATTATGCAAAAAGTGTTTAGGGGGGATAAGGTAAGAATTTTTTTGTTTGTCAGTTAAACTCATTGATGGGGATGTGTGTCAGGGCTCTGTATATCACTGAAAGCATTTGCAGCCACCTGTGCTAATTAGTTTGGCAGGTGTGTCCAATTAAAGGCAAGACTACTTAAGAAGGCTGTCACCCAATTATTAAGCAGACTACATTTTCAGCCAAAATGGGAAAGAAAAAGGATGTGTCGGCTGCTGAGAAGCAACAAATTGTGGAGAGTTTAGGTCAAGGCATGACTACAATCAACATTGCCAAGACACTTCATCGTGATCATCGCACAATAAAGAAGTATGTAGCTGATTCACAGCACACACGTGTGCGTGCTGATAAGTGAAAATTGAGGACTCTTTCCAACAGGCAATTACGTCATGTTAAAAGAGCATCTGCAAAAATGCCTTGTCATAGCAGCAGACAAGTTTTTGAAGCTGCTGGTGCCTCCAACGTCCCCCGAACAACAAGATGCCGGGTCCTTCAGAGGTTTGCAGCTGTGCGTAAGCCACCCTGTCGACCTCCTCTATCCACTGCACACAAGCAGAAATGGCTCCAGTGGGCCAAACAATACATGAAGACCGAGTTGAAAACCGTTTTCTTCACCGATGAGTGCCGTGCAACGCTCGACGGTCCAGATGGATGGAGTGGAGGGTGGCTGGTTGTACACCCCATGCAAACACGGCTATGGTGCCAACAAGGAGGAGGTGGAGTAAAGTTTTGGGTTGGAATTATGGGGAGAGAGATTGTCGGCCCCTTTAGAATCCCTGAAGGTGTAAAGATTAACTCCATAATGTATGTGGAGTTTCTCAAACAACACTTCCTGCCATGGTTCAAGAAGAAGAACCGTGCGTTCCGCAGCAAGATTATTTTCATGCATAATAATGCACCGTCTCATGCTGCAAATAACACATCTGCATCTCTGGCTGCTATGGGCATAAAGGGGGACAAACTTATGGTGTGGCCCCCATGCTCCCCTGACCTCAACCCCATTGAGAACCTCTAGAGCATCAACAAAAGGAGTGTCTATGATGGCGGGAGGCAGTTCACATCTAAGCAACAGCTCTGGGAGGGTATTCTGTCCTCATGCAAAACAATTAAAGCAGAAACTATCCAAAACCTGACAAATTCAATGGACAAGAGAGTTCAGGAGCTTATTTCGAACAAGGGGTCCTATGTGCACATGTAATATCACCTAGAATAAAGTTTTGAATTCAAAAATGTGTGATTTCAGTTTGTAATAACCTGCTAATGCTTATAATTTCAAAAATGACCATTTTTTTGTTCGTTATAAAAAATGAAAAGGTTGAAAACTCTGCTGTGCATAATAATTTAGAACATGCATTTTGAGTGCATTTTGATTTTTTTGTTTTTTATAAAATGTACTGTTATCATAGGCAGTTTGTTCAAAAACCTTTCAATTATACTCTAATAGTTGATGACTGGAAAATTACAATAACTGCAATTCATATAGGTAATTTTGGAAAATAAGAGAAAATATTATTTGCATAATAATTTGGAACACAGTGTATATACATAGACATGCAAAATATACAGACATACTATCGGCGACATGTATGAATCTCGCCACATCGGAGCGCATGTTTCCGCCAGTTTTCCTGCGAAATTTGCGCCTGATTTATGTTGGTGCCGAGGTGCGCTCATACATACCATGTAAAGTCCGCTGCGCCTCGTCAATGTGTGAGGCGCAGTGCGGGACTGCGCCTCATATTCGTCGTCCGAGGAAGTGCGCTCATACATGCGGGGAAAAGTTCGCCTCGCCAGTGTGTGGGGCGCAGTGCGGGAATTAGGCGCAGTGTGGGACTGCGCCGAACATGTATTCCAATTCGAGACAGGCTTGAAAACAGCGAGAAATCATTAAAGATGTCCGTGCGGCATGGAGTATGAATAAAAAAAAAAAATCACCTTTATAAAGGCGTAAAACATTATCTGAAAAAGAGCTCAAACCTACTAAAAAAATACATAAATAAAATCACTTTCCAAAAATCTAGAACAGCGCAACATTGGGAATTTGGATATTGAAAATTGCCGGGAAATACAGTAATTCAAATTCTGTAAACTCTTCTCATTGGTCGGCAGAAACCAGCCAATCAGAATAGGAGTGACAGTGACCCATTAAAACCTATGGAGAAGTATGGACCAATCAAAATCAAAGGCGGGACAGTTCAAAATACAGTAAAAATGCTGAAAAGAGCTGATTGGTTGAGCTAGCGGGGGCTTGGCTATCCCGGCCAATCAGAGCGCGAGCTACTTGTCCCATTATAGTCTATGGACAGATTGGGGCAATGATATCTCAGCTCTCAGCGCCATGCGGCATGGAGTATGATTAAAAAAATCATTTTTATTAGGTGTAAAATATGATCTGAAAAAGAGCTGAAACCTTCTAAAAACATAAATCAATCAAATCCCTAACAACGCGTTTGTCGCCGAGACCGGCGCTACATCAGGAATTGGGATATAGAGTATTGCCGGGACATACAGTAATTCAAATAGTTTAAGCGCTTCTCATTGGTCGGCAGAAACCAACCAATCAGAATAGGAGCGACAGGGAACCATTATAAGTTATGGAGAAGTATGGACCAATCAAATGAGAAGTATGGACAGTTCAAAATACAGTAAAAAAGGCAGAAAAGAGCTGATTGGTTGAGCCCAGGCGGCAGATATGAATCCACCAATCAGATGTAGTGCATCTATTTTGAATGGAGAAAGAAGGGCGCAATAGAAGGACGCCCTAAAAGTTATTAATGTCTATGGGAAATATTCTAGTACTGTGAGTGGTTGGTGGGAAGAGGGGCTCGTCCTGCTTAGCCAATCAGCGGCTGAGCTACCTTCTCATAGAGTTCTATGGGGAAAAGAAATGCAGAGCGAGCTCTGTTTGTGATTGGCAAAGTTAAAAGAGGCGCGGTTATTTGGACCAATGGGAGAGCGAGCGACACTCTTATGGGTTTTCTAATGCAATCTGTAATAAAACTGTACGTGCCCGAAATAAAATGATAAGACTCCCGAAGTTGAACCGATGTGTATATAAAATGATCAATAATATGGGGGCACATGTAACAGACAGGCGGGCATAGCGCAGAACGGGCACGACGTTTCAGGAGAGAACCCCCCCCTTTCTCAAGCACTTATCTGCTACTGATACGGTTTATTGAACTGAAGGAAGGTTGAGGAGCCTCTGTTAAGCAGATTTTGTATGGTGCAGCTAAGACTTGCTATTACTACCAAGTGATTATTCAGAAGTACACTATATATACACACACACACACACACATTATATACACAAACACATACACACACATACATACTGGCTATTTTACAAGATTTCACACCTACAAAGAGTGGAATGGTGTGTCATTTTTATCATAGGTACACTCCAACTGTGAAAGACAGAAAATCACATTCTCTGATTTTTAAAGCATTAGCTTGCATTTTATTACATGAAATAAGCATTTGATACAATAGAAAAACAGAACTTAATATCTGGTTCAGAAACCTTTCTTTGCAACCTTTGATTACAGAGGTCAGACATTTCCTGTTGTTCTTGAACACGTCTGCACACACTGCAGTAGGGATTTTGGCCCACTCCTCCATACAGATCTTCTCCAGATCTTTCGGGTTTTGGGTCTGTCGCTGGGCTACATTGAGATTCATGTACCAATATGAAGTATAATGACTCTCCAATAATTACCATATAAAGATTTTTATTCCCAAAAATACATTATAAATACAAATAATTCAGCTGTCAAAACTGAAACAACCTTAAAAACATTTAAAAACACAAAATACCCCCCCAGTACAAATATTGGTGACTAGTGTTGAGCGATTATTATCAACAAAGTTGAAATGGGCACAGTTTTTTATGTTGATCTCAATTTTTAGATCATGCGATACTTTAGGTTAAACTCTGTGCAGCATCGATTAAGATCGCGCCATTTTCGGCGCTTCCGGTCAGTGTGGCGGCCAGCAAATCAGCTTACAAATAAGCAGGGTGAGATGTGTGGTGCAACGTCATGACTGGGATGTGTATGGTTGCGTTTGGGCGGGAAAAATCACATGCCCCTCGTTTTAAAATAGAACACCTTTTCCCCTGTTCAGCCTCAGAGTCTCTCAGCGTCTCATAGCAGTAAGACGTGCGCTCTGCCTGTGTCCAACCAGCTCAGCGAAATTTTTCTATTTCTTCACAGAGAAAGCTCTACTGTTAGCTGTGATCCTTACAACTTAGTTAGATTAGAGATTGGAAGATTTTATGTAGTTAGGTAGAGAATTTTAAAGGAGCATCTACCGCTGTAAAGTCACGGGGAGAGCGGGGGGGAGGGGTGGGACCGCGGGCGAACACAGACAAGCTCTATAAAGAATTCTGGGTAAAGTTCACCAAGACTTAGTGTAGACATTGCACTGCAATAGCTTTATTATTAACAGTTTTCTTTTGAAATATTTCCTGGATATTGGGCACAGAATTTATAGGATACCCCAATCTTTTCTAGTAACTGCAGGTCTCTTTGTTAGGTGCAAAACTACACTTTTATTATCAGTATACATTTCAGATAGGTGTTCTTTTTAAATTTTTCCCCATTCCACCCTTTGTTGATATATCCACCTTGCAGTTAAATTAGAATCCAGCAATTTTGTAGCCCAGCACAGGTTGTAGGTGCCAAAAATACCTTCTATTATCCAAAATAAATTTCAGATACGTGTTTTTTTGACTTTGCGCACTACAGCTTTGTTCATTGAGGCACCTTGCACTTAAATGTGAATACTGAAATTTTTGTAGTCACCACAGGTGAATTGAAAGGTGCCAAAAATACCTTGTGTTATCCGAATAAAATTTTAGATACGTGTTTTTTTCACTTTGGCGCAGGCAGCTTTGTTGATAGATCTACTTTGCCAGTTAAATGTGAATACAGCAATTTTTTTTTGATGTGAGGGATGTGAGAATTGCTGTGATTTGCGGTCTGGTGATAAGAGATTTCCCAAAACTCTTCCATACCTACTCAAATGTTTATATTTCTGAAAAAGGAGCGAAATGCAGGTGGTAAGCGAGCAAAAAGGGGGATAGCAAATGGAGGTAGAGGTACGAGAGACGGTGCTCCCTTTTCCCGTGCTGGCGACAACACCATGCCAGCGGATCGTCGGTTGCAGGACCGTCAGGCCCCTCATCGCTGGGTCAGGGCCCTGTGAATCTCAGTAACGAACAGCGTCGCCAATCTGTCCTTCAGGGTTAATGCAACCTGCATCCAGCAGTCTTACCTCCTCGTCCCCCCAGTCACGGCCACAAACGTCGTCATCCCCATCATCAGCCATCCGTCCAACATGAAGCAGCCCAAATGTCAACGTGTACCCACCACTGTGGAAATCCATTTTCTGAAGACCTCTTTGATGACAAATGCGGTTGGGGTCAGAAGGCATGTCAAAAGATCAAGAGGCCAAAGATGAATGAATTTTCTCTGCTCTGACGGGCCCAGTTACTGATGCCATCAGAGGAGGAGAAGGAAGCCGGTCAAACGGCAAAAATCCCGGGCGGTCGGCAACGCCTTTAAAATCCCCCTTGCTTGTAGCCCGCAAACTACTGGATGCAGAATGTCAGGACGACGAAAATCACCTGTGTTGGGTGATGATGATGACGACGACGACATTGGATCCAACGTGGTCTTTTTAGCAGAATTTGCTTGCGAGCGCTTCATCACTGGACGAGGAGAAAGACGATGGGTTAGTGTCAGTACGGGTTCCGCCTCAAAAAGGGAGAGGGCGGTCGCAGAAGTCCACTGATATGATTCTGCCAGCCACGATCAGCGCACACCCCGCTCCTCGCTTATCGCCGTCAAAAAAGGTCCAGGACCTCTCAAGCCTGGGCCTTCTTTGAGCAAGCCTCTGATTCACCCAGCAATGTCATATGCCGCCTTTGCCGTAAACGCATAAGTAGAGGCAAGAACCTTAAGTGGTTAACCACCACCAACATGTCTAGTCACATGCAGCGAATGCACGAGTTGAAATGGAGGCAACACTTGACCAAAAAAGGCCAGACCGACCGGCCCGGGCCTCCAACCACTGTCACAACCCCTCTGTCTCCGCCTCCTCCGCCACCACCAAGCGTTCCTCAGCTGCCCATGTCTCTCAGAGTCATGATCAGGGATCAGCCTCTGCTTCAGCCTCCACCGTCGCCCTAATACCACCAGCACCACCAGAGACCCATCCTACCCCTTCTCCTTCCACCAGTTTGATGACCTGCATGCCGTACAGCGGCCAGTCTAGCAGCCAGCCTTCTGTCTTCCAGGTTTGGGAGCAGAAGAAACATTTTAACCCAAAACCCAAACCCCAAAGCCAAAAGCCTGAATGTCGGCATTGCCAGGCTTTTGGCCTTGGAAATTTTTGCCTTTCCGTCTGGTGGACACAGATGGTTCCGCCACGTCATGGCCCTTGCCTGCCCCCAATACAGATGCCGAGCAGGCATTTCTTTGCCAAAAAAAGCCGCCCCTACCCGGCCAGCCACGGTCATCTAAAATTTCAAGCGCATTGTCTGCATCTGTGGCCGGAAAAGTCCATCTGACCACCGACACAGGGACTAGTAAGGACGGCCAAGGCCGCTATATCTCTGTGACATCTCACCTGGGTGAGCTGGTGGATGTCTCTGGGGTGACGGGGGCTCTCAGGGTCGGCGCACGCTTTTTCAAAACCGTAGGGATGGGCGGGGTTCTTTCCCCCAAGTCCTTGGTGGCATCACGTGCCCATAGAAACCAGGCCGTGTTAAAATTTAAAATCTGTCTTGGAGACCGTCCACACACAGGGACATAGAGCTGTGGACGGCTCAAGCAACGAGACCGAGCGCTGGCGGGGTTTGACAAGAACCTTGTGCCAGGCAAGTGTGGTGTGCGATAAGGGCGAAATCTGCTGGCCGCCCTTAAGATCGGTAGGCTGGAGCACATCCCTTGCCTGGCACATGTCATAAACCTTGTCGTCCAGAAATTTCTAAAGAGCTACGCGGGTCTGGAGGTCGGAGTTCGCACTTCCGCCGTTCGCACCCTGCTTCGTCCCGCCTGGCTGCGTTGCAGCGTCAGCTCGGCCCCCCGTCAACCGTCTCATTGTTGACGTGGCAACACCGGGAAATTTCCACCCTCCACATGCTCCAGCATTGTGGCAGCAGCGCAATGCCATAACGCAGTACGTAGTGAAACATGGCCTGACAAGCAGCGTTGCGGACCTCGGGTTTTTGAGCCACCGAGAGTGGAGGCAGGTGAAAGAGCTCTGCACCATCCTTGCCTGTTTTGAAGAAGCCACCAAAATGGTCATTTGCGACGATGCCTTGTCAGCATGAGCATTGTGGTGATCTTAGTTCTGGACGATCGTTGGACACTCTGAAACAACAGGTCCGCCAGCGACGGAGAGGAGAAGACACAGATGCGGACACGGAGCCTTTCTCTCCGTCGAATCCACAAGGCCCGACAGTTTCTAAATTTTTATCGGTCTTCATTAGGCATTTGGTTCGGGGTCCGGGCTAGTGCAAGGCAGCGCATCAGCTCTCAGGGTGATCATCTCAGGCAAGTCAGGGCTGTGTTGAAGCTGTGCCGGAGGAAGCGGGGGAAGAGGAGGAGGAGGGTATTCCTAGACACCGACGTTACCGACGTCCCTGCCTTGGAAAAAAGGTTGGCGCGAATTTGGAGGCGGAGGAGGAAGATGAGGAAGATCAGTTTGCTAGTGCCCCTAAAACCCAGAGGCTTGGGAAATCAAGGCTCCATCTCTCACATGAGAGCTTGGATGCTCCATTTCCCTCCAACATGATCCTCGCATTAAGCCACCCAAAATGAACAACAGTTACTGGTGGGCCAAACCCCCCTGGATCCCCGGTACAAAACAAAACTCAGCACTTTTCCTTCCAGCCACCCAAATAGAAGTAAAATGCAGGAAATGAGACCTTGCTGATTGATCAACGGGAGACCATCTTTTTGCGTCTGCTTCACGTTCTTAAAATGTCACGGTGGAACAACATCAGCGACGTGACAGCAGTAGAGTGCCAAGAAGCCGTAGCGCAGCAGCAGCAGCATGCAAGGGGGCAGAAGCCTAAAGGTGACCTCTGGCAATCTTTATTTACCACCCACCAACGCATGCAATGCAGGACAACCCCATCCAACACACAGAGACCAGATTAAAATTCATGGGGCACGACTATCTGCGTCTCAACAACCGATGTTTTTGTATGTGTTCCGGACCCAATAGACTTCTTTGGGTATCAAAATGGACGAATGGCCCCAGCGGCTCGTCACGCCATAGAGGTGTTGTCCTTTCCCAGCAGCCAGCTCATATCTGAGCGGACCCCTTTAGCACAGCTGGAGGAGTCATTACAGACAAACGCATCCCCGGGTTTTCCACAGATAATGTGGATCGTTTGAAATTTCATCAAGATGAATCAGGCATGGATCTCTGATGATGTTGTGGCCCCAATTGCCGAGGTCACCGATTAGTTGCCGGGCTACTTCAATTCCTCTTCAAAAAAGAAATGGTCCCCTTGAAAAATGTTTTTTAAAAAGACCTTTCTTACTGCAATTTTTATTCTCTTTTCCCAACAGTTCATTTTTTATGGTTTTGGGTGTGAGGGACTGTAAAAGACACAAGGTTTCATGACAACACCGTATTCCATTTACTCACTTTATTTTTAGAAGTTTTCCCCATTTTCAATGGTTTTGAGGTCATGTTGCTGTGAATACAGCTATAATTATGGTCCCCTTTTGGGAAAAGAAATGTGGCTTTTAATGGCATTTCTCCCTCACAATTTTTAATAGTGGTGAGAAGTCATATTTATAATTTTTTGGGGTCATGTAGCTGTGAGATACAGCAATAATCATGGGCCCCTTTTTAACAGAAATGTGGCTTTTAAGTGGCATTTCCCACAAATTTTTAATAGTGGCTGAGAAGTCATTTTTATAATTTTTTGGGTCATGCTGCTTTGAAATGCAGCAATACTACAGGTCCTATTATAAAAAAAAAAATGTTGTTTCTAACAGACATTTGTTCTTCACAATTGTCCAAAGTGGCTCAAGGGTCATGCTTTGAATTTTTGAGGGCATTTTTTCTGTGACATCAGCTATACTACAGGGCCTATTATAAAAAAATTTTTGTTTCTAACAGACATTTGTTCCTCACAATTGTCAAGAGTGGCTCAAGGTGATGGTGCTGTCAGAAACAGGAATAGGTAGGACACTGTTAATGGACACATATTGCAAAATGACTTGTTTTTGCAAGATCTTTAACAGAGCTATCAATCCCTGTATTGAGACAACCCATTTAATACAATTAAAAAAGAGAAACAAAGACATGGTGGATTCCATCCATTTTTAAAATGTGTTTTCTAGAATTAAAATACTAAAAAACTTGCATGTACAAAATAGCTGGTAAAAAAATTCCTCTGAATTGTACAAGGGAGGTACAGAAGACTTGACCAGATGTAGGGTTTTTCAGAGACATGGAGTATGGAGAACGGACAAAGAACAAAGTACAGAGACAATTTTCCTCCAGCACGTTGAGTAAAATGAGAAAAAGAATGCCAAGAAAAAGGGCACCTGGGTGTAACAGAAGCGTTAACCACCAGTAATTTCCAAGTGAAGCTCAATTGGTCCGCACTCATACGGAGGGCAAGCGCTACCCAGGACAGGGACAGTATATGTCCATGAAACTAAAATGGTGGTTGAAAAGACTCCTTTTTCCGGCACTTTTTAATGTGGGGGGCATGCAGGTTTGGGCTCATGCTGTGGCCCGGGCAGGTATAGTCAATGTCCAGTTCAACTAAATGGTGGTTGAAAGACTCCTTTTTCCGCACTTTTTAAAATTTGGGGGTCATGCAGGTTGGGGCTCATGCTGTGCCCAGACAGGTATAGTCAATGTCCAGTTCAACTAAAATGGTGGTTGAAAGACTCCTTTTTCCGGCACTTTTTAAATCTGGGGGTCATGCAGGTTTGGGGCTCATGCTGCGTTCCAGGACAGGGATATTCAATGTCCAGTTCAAGTAAAATGATGGTTCAAATCGCCTTCTGGCCCTTTTTAATTTGTGGGTCAATAGTGAATGGTCTGTGATTTTTTTTCTGTGGCTTTTATAACCTAAGTGTGTTGCCTAAGATGTAGCACGTATCCATTTGACTGTTGTGGATTTTAATTCCAGCTTCTCCAGCCCTGTTTGGGTGTAAGAATGAAGGTGTTGTTGCTCTCCCATAGACTTTAATGGTGATCGATCATAATCTACCATTGACCATCGACTATCTTGTCGATGATGGTCGACTATCGACCATCGACCGATGTCGATGGCCAACGTAATCGCTCAACCCTATTGGTGACCCATCCCTCACCCAAAGTTAACACAGTAAATTGGAAAGATGCATAATAAATATACACATAACAGATCAAGTGATCAAAAATACAAAAATGCACCAAACCCAAAAAAAATAAAAAATTATGATAAAAATACAAAAACCTATATTTCAATTCATTACCAAAGTGGTGGATATGTCACCAAGGAGTGTATTAGCCTACATTGAGATTCAGCTCCCTCCAAATATTTTCAATTAGATTCAGGACTGGAGACTGGCTAGGCCACTCCAGGACCTTGAAATGCTTCTTATGGAGCCACTCCTTATTTGCCTTGTCTGTGTGTTTTGGGTTACTGTCACACTGGAAGACCCAGCCACAACCTATCTTCAATGCTCTTACTGAGGGACGGAAGCTATTGGCCAAAATAGTAATAATAAATCTTTATTTATATAGTGCCAACATATTCCACAGCACTTTACAATATAGAGGGTATACGTACAGACAAACCAGACATTACATTATAAAAAAGCTACTCACAAATGAAACACGAGGTGTCAGTGCCCTGCTTGCAAGAGCTTTCAATCTATTAGGTTGTATGGGTGAAACAAAGGGTGAGAAGTGCTTGGTTTACATTGGTCCAGCCATGCTACATAAATATGGGGTAGTATACATAAAAAAAAAAAAAAAATCTTGTGATACTTGGCCCCTTCCATCCTCCCTTCAATATGGTGCAGTCATCCTGTCCCCGTTCCAGAAAAGTACCTCCAAAGTATGATGTTTCCACTCTCATGCTTCATGGTTGCGACGCTGTTCTTGGGGTTGTACTCATCTTTCCTCTCTTTCACACACGGGGAGTGGAGTTGATACCAACAAAAATTCTATTTTGGCCTCATCTGACCACATGACCTTCTCCCTTGCCTCCTCTGGATCATCCAGGTGGTCATTGGTGAACTTCAAATGGGCCTGGACATGTGCTGGCATAAGCAGGGGGACCTTGTGTGCACTGTAGGATTTTAATCCATGACTGCTTAGTATGTTACCAACGGCAAACTTTGAGACTGTAGTCCTAGCTCTATTCAGGTTATTGACCAAGTCCTCCTATATAGTTCTGGGCTGATTCCTTTCTCAGAATCCTTACACCCCAAGGTGAGATTTTGCATGGGGCCCCAAGCGGAGAGAGATTGACAGTCATCTTGTGTTTCTTCAATCTTCTAATAATTGCGCTAACAGTTGTTGCCTTCTCACCAAGCTGATTGCCTATTGTCCTGTAGCCCATCCCAGCCTTGTGCGGGTCTACAATTTTTTCCCAGCTCTTTGTACTTATCCATGGTGAAAATGTTTAATTGGGATTGAGTGTGTAGACAGGTGTATTTTATGCATGTAACGAGTTCAAACAGGTGCAATTATTAAAGGTAATGAGAGCAGAATAGGAGGGTGTCTGCGGGAGCCAGAATTCTTGCTGGTTGGTAGGTGATTTTTTTTTTTTTTTATATTTTGTCTCTCACAGTTGAAGTGTACCTACGATAAAAATTATAGACCTCTCCATTCTTTGTAGGTGGGAAAACGTGCAAAATCGGCAGTGTATCAAATACTTATTTTCTCCACTGTATATATCTTTTGCTAGTTTTCCCATCTAGAAAGAATGGAAAGGTTTATCATTTTCATTGTAGGTACACTTAAGGCGTGAGAGATTGAATATAAAAAAAAAAAAATCACCTACAAATCAGCAAGAATTCTGACTTTCACAGAAGCCCTCAAAAAAATCACCAGTTTATCAGATACCTATTTTTCCCATTGTAAGGTATTTAGTCAATCAACAATTGTGCAAGTTATCCCACTTAAAAAGATGTTTGTAATTAACATCATAGGTAGACCTCAACTATGAGATACAAAATGAGAAAACAAATCCCGAAAATCACATTGTCTGATTTGGAAAGAATTTATTTGCAAATTATGGTGGAAAATAAAGTATTCGGTCAATAACAAAAGTTCATCTCAATACTTTGTTGTATATCCTTTGTTGCAATGACAGAGGTCAAACGTTTTCTCTAAGTCTTCACAAGGTTGGCACACACTGTGCTGGTATGTTGGCCCTTTCCTGCATGCAGATCTCCTTTTGAGCAGTGATTTTTTGGGGGGCTGCCCACGGGGCAAACGGACTTTAAAACTCTCCCCAAAAAATTTTTCAAGGGGGTAAAGATCTGGAGACGGGCTACTACACCCGGGCCCCTTGAAATCCCTTTTTACGAAACCCCCTTCTTTGCCCTGGGGGGTGGGTTTTTGGGTTTTCATTGTCGCTGAAAGACCAAACCCACATTTAAATCTTAAATGCCCTTTCTGAGGGAAGGGGGTTTTGAAATCAAAATTCACATACATGGCCCCATTCATTTTTTCTCATTTTACAGGGATCAGTCTTTCCGGGCCCCTTTGCAAGAGACACCCCCAAAAAGCATGATGTTCCCACCCCCCATGCTTCACAGTAGGTAGGGTGTTCTTTGGAGAAAACTCAGCACTCTCTCCCCCTCCAAAAATGTTTTTTTCCAAACAGTTCTACTTGGGTTTCTTTCTGCCAATGACATTCTACCAATACTTTTTCGGGGATCTTTCCAAAATGCGCCGGGAAAAATTTCCATACAGGCTGGCATGTACTGGTTTAAAGCAGGGAACAGGGTCTGCCACGCGGATCTGGTCCCTGGGTTTTAGTGTTTTTAATGATGTTACCTTTTGTTACATTGGTCCCGGACCTTGCGGTCATTCACTAGGCCCCCTCTGTGGTCGGGGAATTTTGCTCATGTTTTTGTATTTCTTTTTGACTCCACGGGGAGATCTTCCCTTTGGAAAGCCCAAATTTGAGGGAGATTATCAGTGATTTTTGTATGTCTCCCTTTTTTCTAATTATTGCTCCCACGTTGATTTCTTCAGACCAAAACGCTTGCCTGTAAAAATTTTTTTTGCGGAAATTTAAAAAAAAAAAATTTTTTTTATTTTTTTTTTGAAAAAAAAAAAATTTTTTTAAAAATTTTAAAAAAAAAATTTTTTTTTTTTTTTAAAGGGAAAAAAAAATTTTTTTTTTAATTTTTAAATTAAATTTTTAAATTAAAAGGGGGGTTTTTTTTTCCCCCCGGGGGTTCCAAAAACCCCGGGGGGGGGCCCCGGGGGGGGAAAAAACCCCCCCTTTTTTTTCCCCCCCGGGGGGGGGCCCCCCCGGCCCCCAAAAAAAGGGTTTCCCCTTTTTTGGGGGGGGAGGGGGGGGTTAAAAAAAGGGGGGGGTTTTTTTTGGGGGGGTTTTTCCCCCCCCCCTTTTGGGGCCCGGAAAAACTGGGGCCCCCCCGGGGGGGGCCCCGGGGGCCCGGGGGGAACCGCCAAAAGGGGCCCCCAAAAAAAACCCCAGGCCCCCCCCCCTGCCCCCCCCTTTTTTGGGGGGGGGGGAAAACCCCCCCCCTTCCCCCCCCGGTTAAAAAATTTTTTGGGGAAAAAAAGGGGGGTTTTTTTTTTTTTTTTTTAAAATTTTGGGGGGGTTTTCCCAAAAAAGGGGGGTTTGGGGTTTAAAAAAATTTTTCCCTTTTTAAAAACCCTTTTTTTTCCCGGGGTTTTTTTCCCCCCCCCGGGGGGGCGATCGGGTTTCTGGGGGGCGGGTTTACGGGGGGGGGGGGCCCAGGTGCTTCAGCTGTATGGGGCCCTGAAATTTCTGTCGGCGGCCCTGGCTGTATTTATAACACACTCGTGGACCAGTGCCTAGAATGGCCGCCTGCAGAGGGTGCCACCAGTTGCTGGCAATAACTACTGCACGTGTATATTTATTTTTCATTCCTCTGTGCTGCCTCCACTCTGAACTTTATGTAAAAAATTAAAGTGTATTTCTTTTCTGGAGGGGGAGAGAGGAGGGAGTTTAAAAAAAACAAGGTTGGTTTTTAACAAGACATACTGGAAGCTGCGGTTGCTCCTCAGTCCTGCTCTTCTGGAGCCACAGCCAAGCTTTCTCTGTCGGGCCAGGGAGCAGAGAGAGGGGCAGCACTGACAGAACAGCAGTGTGCAGGAGATCAGCATAGGACGGTCAGAATAGGAAACTCCTCACAGTCCTGTCTGTGCCCCCTCCCCTTCCTCCTTTGTACAGCTGGTGATGTTATCTGCAGCACTAAACTTGCAGCTCCTCTGTGTCCTGACCCCGCCCAGCCTGACAGATGTAGTTATAAGTGCATTTTAGTGTCCAGTACATGTCTTTGTGTGTATATACTTGTGGATAAATGTGTGTGAGTGTGGGGTGATTGGAAGGCAGAGGAAGAGACATGTGGGGTGTTAGAAAGTCTGTCATATGTTTTACTACATGTTGGCCCTGTGTATCTAAGCCTATCCAGTGTTATTCTTCCTGCTAGCCCTGTGTATCTAAAGGTATCCAGCATGCAGAAAGAGAAGAGAGGGGGCGCATAATAGTGATGAATATGAATTATACTCTCACCTTGGAGTGTTGCGCTTTTATTGTAGAGGCACAACACTCATATGCGCTTACAGGGCTATTTATATTCCGTAGCCCTTAGTACAGCCACTTTCCTTGGAAATTTAATTCTGATTTACCACATATTTAACGGCACATCTTCCCATCATTTCATGGTGTTCTTTCTGAGTTTCTTTTCTTCCTGATTTTGATTGACAGTTTCTCTTCCTATCCAGAAGACTCTTCTTCCCTTGTCTCTTGATCTCTTTGATTGACACCTTTTTCTCCAATGTTCTTTGAACTTCCCAGTAACATCACTGATCACCCTTATCTTTGCGTCATTAACACAGACACACCTTATATCCAATTACAGCTCATGTATTGTTATATATGTTTCGTTCAAACACTATGTATTGTATACTTCTGATGAAGCACGGGTGCTCGCGCGAAACGCGTCAAGTTTAATCTATATTGTTTTGTTTTTAATTTTGCGAGAGTAATAAAAACTATAAGAATAAAATCTATTTTTATTAAAAAGTCTTTAGCGCCGGGTCCATTTTTCTCTTTTCCATTAAAGGTATCCAGTGTTATAATATCTGCTTGCCCTGTGTATCTAAGCCTATCCAGTTATATATTACATGCTGACCCTATGTATCTAAGCCTATCCAGTGTTATAATATCTGCTGGCCCTGTGTATCTAAGCCTATCCAGTGTTATAATATTTTCTGGCCCTGTGTATCTAAGCCTATCCAGTGTTATAATATCTGCTGGCCCTGTGTATCTAAGCCTATCCAGTGTTATAATATCTGCTGGCCCTGTGTATCTAAGCCTATCTGGTGTTATTTTACCTGCTGGCCCTGTGTATCTAAGCCTATCCAGTGTTATAATATCTGCTGGCCCTGTGTATCTAAGCCTATCTGGTGTTATAATACCTGCTGGCCCTGTGTATCTAAGCCTATCCAGTGTTATAATATCTGATAGCCCTGTGTATCTAAGCCTATGCAGTGTTATAATATCTGCTGGCCCTGTGTATCTAAGCCTACTTAGTGTTATACTACCTGCTGGACCTGTGTATCTAAGCCTTTCCAGTGTTAAACTACTTGTTGTCCCTGTGTATCTAAGGATATCTAGTGTTATATTACCCGCTGGCCCTGTGTATCTAAGCCTATCCATTGTTCTATTACCTCTTTGTCCTGTGTAATGAAAGCCTATCCAATGTTATTCTACCTGCTGGCCCTGTGTATCTAAGCCTATCTTGTGTCATTTTACCTGTTTTCAGCATTTACCATGAGGGGTAAATAAGGGTCTATTTTAACTTACTGAACCTTTGCATATGCAGCAATGCAAATTATTTTAAATTTTTACAATTATTAATATATATATATATATATATATATATATATATATATATATACCGTATATACTCGAGTATAAGCCGATTTTTTTCAGCCCAAAAAAATGTGCTGAAAAACCCTCCCTAGGCTTATACTCGAGTCACTGTCGGCACTCAGACGCTGCGATGGCCCGAGCGCATATAACTGAAGGCCGAGCACGGCTGACAGTGTCCAGGCGCTGCGCTGGCCCGGGCACTGTCCGTCATCTCTTCCCCTGCATGCGACTCCTCCGGAGCGCACACAGGTGAAGAGATACCACTGCGGGGCACAGAGCGAGCGCTCCGTGCTCCGCAGTGGCCTCCGGGCGGCCGCAAACTCTCCGGAGCAGCCGCGGCTGTCCGGAGCTCCCCGGCACAGGCAGCGTGCATGTCATCACGCTGCGTGCGCGGCCTGATGACGTCACCCGCCTGTGCTGGGAAGAGCGCGCGGGACCGAACAGCGAGGAGGCCGGCCAGTGAGGGAGACGGAGCAGCGGGGAGCCAGGTAAGTGATTTTTTTTGTTTTAAAACGTTGCCTACACCTACCTATACCTGTCTAGTACTGCCTATTGCTGCCTATAAGCCTACCTATACCTGCCTAGTACTGCCTATACCTGCCTAGTACTACCTATACCTGCCTAGTACTACCTATACCTGCCTAGTACTGCCTATAAGCCTACCTATACCTGCCTAGTACTGCCTATACCTGCCTAGTACTACCTATACCTGCCTAGTACTGCCTATAAGCCTACCTATACCTGCCTAGTACTGCCTATACCTGCCTAGTACTACCTATACCTGCCTAGTACTACCTATACCTGCCTAGTACTGCCTATAAGCCTACCTATACCTGCCTAGTACTGCCTATACCTGCCTAGTACTACCTATACCTGCCTAGTACTACCTATACCTGCCTAGTACTGCCTATAAGCCTACCTATACCTGCCTATACCTGCCTAGTACTACCTATACCTGCCTAGTACTACCTATACCTGCCTAGTACTGCCTATAAGCCTACCTATACCTGCCTAGTACTGCCTATACCTGCCTAGTACTACCTATACCTGCCTAGTACAAACCTATACCTGCCTAGTACTACCTTAACCTGCCTAGTATGCCTTTAAGCCTACCTATACCTGCCTAGTACTGCCTATACCTGCCTAGTACTACCTATAGCCTAGCTATACCTGCCTAGTACTACCTATACCTGCCTAGTACTGCCTATAAGCCTACCTATACTGCCTAGTACTACCTATACCTGCCTAGTACTGCCTATAAGCCTACCTATACCTGCCTAGTATACTATTACCTGCCTAGTACTGCCTATAAGCATATCTATACCTGCCTAGTACTGCCTATACCTGCCTAGTACTACCTATAGCCTACCTATACCTGCCTAGTACTATGGGGGACATATACCTGCCAAATACCAGCCCATGGGGGACATTAAACTGCCTATATCTGCTTATGGGGGACATAAACTGCCTATGGGGGACATTAAACTGCCTATTTCCTGCCTATATTGGTCTATGAGGGACATTAAACTGCCTATGTAATTTTATTGGTAAACTATTTTATTTTTTAAAATTCACCAGTAGCCGCTGCGTTTTCCACCTAGGCTTATACTCGAGTCAATAAGCTTTCCCGTTTTTTTGTGGCAAAAGTAGGTGCCTCGGCTTATACTCGGGTCGGCTTATACTCGAGTATATACGGTATATAAAATGGCAAAAAGCAGTGTTTAGAACTATAAGCATTTTTTTAATTTTTAAGATAAAACTAAGATTTGGTCAGGAACAAGTCAACCATGACCATAATCAGCAAGTGTAAGGCCATGTTCACACGGCTTAAAACTGGACATATTTCAGTCCGTAATTATGCGCCGGAGTGTGCAAATTATGGGTTGAAAATGTCCCAGTCATTACGGTAATCCACAGTTCTCATAGAGAACTATGGATTACGTCTCCTCTCCCTGCTCGGCGAATACGCCGCGGGGGGAGATAAGTGACATGTGAATTACCAGCGGCGTATACGTGCCGCTGGTAATACAATTCTATGGGCCGGCGAGGTGCCGGCCCCCTGCATCCGCCCCCGCCCCACCACCGGCCACACGGCGTAATTGCGTGGCGTAATTACGCCCTGCAAATACACCGTGTGAACATAGCCTTAGTGTATGTTAACGCCACATATTTTGGTACGTATTTTAGCATGTATTTTGTGGTGAAATACGTGCTAATATACTCTTTAAAACAATGATCAAGTACAGAAGTCATTAAGTGCAGTGTAATCTGCAATCGTGCGATGAAATTGCACACTTGCAAGCGCTTAATTTCAACAGAGCAAATGAGCGCGTTTACAGCGTGCTAAAAGTGCACGCTGTAAAGATGTCGTGTGAACTTCCGAATGGAGTTGGAGGGTGTCTTCAAGCTCAGTGCCAGGGCAGCCTATATATATATATATACATGTATTGTAAGCTTCCACTCACGTTTGGATGCCATCTTGGACGGTCCTGGGGGGTTTCTTCAGCTCACGGATCGCTGCTTGGGTTAAACGGATTGGCACTCCAACTTCAGGCTTTGATTTAACCAGGTTTACTCAGGCACAGGTATTACAAACAAAAACCAACACAAATAAAATCCTCAGCCGTCTGGCCACTAACTAAACACAATTAGTAGAGCGCCCTCTCTACCCATGGCCTCGGCCTACCGCCATACACACTTTCCCCACACTGGGGTCAGACTTCTCACCAAGTCTCTGTGGGGACAAGAGCCTCTCTCTCTCTCCAGCTCCTCTGCTCACTGCCAGCCGATTACCTGGAGCAGCAGGCTTTTGTAGGCCTCCAAGGCCATGCCAAAAACATGTGCTGGAACACGGGAACATGGGTACGTGGGAACATGGGGAGTAGGCACCCACCCGACACATTGTCTACTCCCAATAAGAGTCGACCCCAAGAACGGCCTGAAAAGCCAAGCTAACGATCCACCTTTGCCAACCACTTAGTGTGGCTGACAAAACATATGACCGTCTCCTATTCCCCCCAGGCCACGTCCCCTGGGTCGCATGTTGCATATACCCCTCTGGTATATCTCCACCTAGTGGCAGCAACAGGCAACTACATGTAGCCGGTCCGCCACATACCCCTCCCCTCTGATAAAGCCCGTAGGGCTTTCTCACCTTTCCCAGGCTCCCTCCGTGGTCAAAGCTCCTATTTTGGGGCAACATCTTCCCTACAACCTCAGGGGCAGAGACAAAATGGTCCCCATACAACTCAGTTGTGGGCTCATACCATGTACCCAACACACCTTGGGCAACAGACAGTTGCCACTTACTATAGATGTTACAACCCATGCATGCTCTACTACAAGGAGGTCATCACCCACAGCCCGCATGCTGACATTCACAGGGTTACTAATGACAACCCCATTACCAGCGCTATCAGACCTTGTAGATTGCCTACACACACCGGCCATCTTGGCATTGTGCCCACTGGGCAGAGTTTTCATTATCTTGGGTCTCACATAAGCAAGAGGCCCCTGGTTTGTCCCAGCAACCATACTAGGGTTACCAGAAGCTGTAAGGACAGCACACTTCTCCAATTCCTCTGGACCATGAAGCTCCCCCTCTTGGCTACTAGCTGACATCTGGTCTATCTCAGTGACCCCCTCAGTGATGATACTCTCCACTGCAGTAGGACCGACTATGGCACCATTTACCTCTGTGCCACCCATAACCTGCTGGTCAATGCTCACCGGGTTATTGCCGACAATCCCTACATCTAGGAGACCTCTTCTGATAATCTCAGCCTCCTTACCAGGTGAGTTTCTAATGTCTGAGGACTCGCTCGTCCCTCCATACACATGACTTACAGCAGCGGGAAGACCCTCTTCATGGCCTGTTTCCGTTTTTCCCTGCAATATCCTTGCATGACTACAGCGGCCGCTGGCACTCACATGAGCTTCACAGCCTGCCACAGGTATTTGACTTGTGGTGACCACTTGAGGAGGCTTATATTGCACTACAGGGGCCCCAAACTGTGTCTGCTCTGCACCCAGGACCTCCCCAATCTCAGAGGACACATTCCCCTGTGCACCGTTTTCACATGCTCCGTTTAGCAGCAGACCCTTGGCAGCAATATGTGGAGATGTTTCCTTCCCATCCCCCAACTCTCATTTTCTATCTGGGTCACCAACTCGAAACCCGACCTGGCTGTGTTCACATTAGGCAACTCAGTCACCTTCTCAACACCAGTAGGGGCAGCAGACATCTGGCTGGACAAAGCACTCACATATAAGTCATCACACACCACCAGACCTAACACCTCTTTGATACTGTAAGTATTCTCCTCCCTTGTCTCTAAGGAAAACTTAGTAGCTAACTCAGAACAATGCACCTCTTTATCATTTGAGAATTCAAACACTCTCACCTGCCCCTCACTAGGGTTCAAGCATACATCCCCCTCTGTGGTGTCCAGCAGCTCACTCCTTCCATCACTGCAGTCTTTGTGACCCTGGCAGAAAAAGCTACTGGCAATACAGCAACCATTGGAGCTAGTGAAATCCGTAGGACTACAGATCTCAGCACACATTTTCTCTACACAGGTATCTGATGTTGCATTCATGCAGGCAGACACCTCACCAAGAGCTGGACACACCCTCATTAAACTAGTCTCCTCACACACTGTAGGAGAGCAAACATTCTCAGAACTTCCAGGCCATACACCGGCCGCGTTCACACTGGGACAGAACGGGTGGTCATCAAGCACTGGGCATGCATTACCTGCTACTTGCAGGCTACCATCAGGCACACACAGAGTGCTGGGGTCACTGGTAGACACCTTTACTGACTGGACCCCAGACACTTCCCACCCAGCTGCCTGGCACTTATACTCATGAGTTTTTTCAGCAGGAGATGCTGAGAGAACCTTGTTGCTATAGGCAACCCCATTAGCTCCACCTGGGACTGTAGTGGTAGCACATTTCTCTGGATTGCCCTCCAGCTCGGGACACACATCCGCTGTGATACTCTCAGCACTAATTTCACACGTAGCCCTGACCTGCAGGGGCCAAACTGAGCTGCTCACTTCTGCTGTTTTGGCACTCTTAGCCGCTTGTTCACACAGGGCCGCACCTGAGCTACACCCTGCTATTGCTTTACCTGCAGTGGTTTTAGCAGCTATTTCTGCTTTGGCAGCTGACTCTGGGACCCAGCTCCCCTCCCCCTTCTCAGGTAGTGGAACTGAGCTACTTCTTAGAGGTCCAGTTAACTCACTACCGTAGTGATCTTTTCAAAA
>JAODAL010044739.1:0-32578 GCA_025379985.1 Phyllomedusa bahiana | reverse complement strand
CCCCCATAAAAATCCCTTAGTTATAAATAGGATTCCCCACTGTTTCTTTAAAGCTGCTTTGTGGTGCAGGCTTGGGATCAGCCCTGAAAGGGCAGTTGGAGTTCAACCCCCATCAGTATTTTTTTTTTCTTTAAAATTTGTACACATAGTAAAGATATGAAAATATATGTGTAGACATCTATAATTTTATTCATATACACACACAAGCTCCCCTTATTAGTGTCCTATCCTTGCAGTCACACCAAGCACTTCCAACATACGTGATAAAAATGCATATTTCTGGGGGATGGGGACATGTTTATAGGGGAGCTATGTATGTATAATAATATTTTTATATTATATATATATATATATATATATATATATATATATATATATATATCAATCATTGTAGAGATTAAAATATATATTTTAGGTCTCTCTAAATATGTGTAGAATTTATGGGGGAAAAAAATATACCCTGTGAGGGACTAGAACTCCAAACCCCTTCGTTTTAAAAGCAATAGTCTACCACTGCTCTACCTCTGCACCACCAGCCCATGTTAATTACAAGCTGAGCTGGGCCTTCTCTCAAAGCTTCTTCCCCCCATTGTTTTCAATGCCATTGACAGCAAGCAGAGATCTTTACTTGAAGCTGACATTTGTAGTTGAGTAAAGATCTCTGCCTGTTTGTCAGTTACAATTTGGATAAAACACCACTAGAAGAAACAGCTGCTGGCTTTCAGTTGTGTGTAAACTAAGACATATGACAGGTGCTTGCTGGATTTTGGACCCTCAAGGCTGCAGACATAAGCAGGCAGGAGCTACAGAGCTGTTATATCCAGACAACCTTCTGCATCCCCTGGCTTTAAACAAATGATGATGTCACAGTTCTTCAGTGAGGGGAGACATCCCTCCTGGGAGGGGGAGACACGCATGCTGACAGGAGGGGACCGCCCCTGGATTTCAAACTCAATCTGAGAAAATTAGCTGAACAGCACGAGCAGCTCAAACGATAACACCCCTTCAAATCTCTGCTTATTCTGTGTTAAGGAGTCCAGAGGGCGCTGCTTTCACCACCCAAAAAATTGGTTTACACATTCAACATTTTCTAAAGAAAATTATGTAGATGTATGCTGACATGGCAGCAAGCGATGCAAGCACAACAACATATTAGCAGCACTCTACAATCTCAAAAAGACAGTCACATAATGAATAAATACATGGACTATTTTAAAATGCATTTCTGCTACTTTTTGGATACATAAAAATTTGAGGTTTATATCACACATCTTTGATCAAAATTGTAAGCATCTACATTAACATCTCATCTCGCTTGGTCAATTCTCAGGCCTCCATACTTTGGGTGCTTTCATACAATGCAGTTTTGTGTCATTTTTGGTGTGTTTTTTGACTTGCAGCACTGCACAACAGTTAGGGTGCTTTCACACAGTGCATTTTGGTGCTTTTTTCATGTGTTTTTTGTGCAGGAAGGCACAGCAATTAATGCTGTACATTGCTGTACAAAAAATCGTGGTAAAATTGCGATTTTACCCGATTTTTGCCGTGGTTTTTTTGTGCCGCAATGTACTGAATTACTTGCTGTGCCTTCCGGCACAAAAAACGCATTGAAAAAGCGCACCAAAAATATACTGTGTGAAAGCACCCTTAAGCTATGTTCACACGGCTTAAAATTTGGGGCATAATTTTGGCCCGTTTTGGGCCATTTCTGCGCTCAATAGGGGCGAAATTCATCCCAGTCATTACGGTAATCCACAGTTCTCATAGAGAATGCTGGATTACGCCTCCTCTCCCCGCTCGGACAATATGCGCGGGGGAAGATAAGTGAATGGTCAATTACTAGCAGCGAATATGTGCCGCTAGTAATGAATGTCTATGGGGCCCCCCCCACCCTGCGGGAGTCGGCGTGAGCTCCTGAAGTCCTGGCATAAGTGCGGGGAGTAATTACACCCCGCAATTATGCCGTGTGAACAAACCCTTAAACTGCCTTTTTTACCAGCTTATTTCAGTTATCTTAATTGTTTGGAAAGGTGTTACAAGTGAGTAATCAATTATTGTGTTTGAAGTCTTGCGGATTATTAACACACTAATTGATTACTTACTTGTAACACCTTTCCAAACAGTTTAGATAACTGAAAGAAGCTTTCTGGCAATAAAGGCAGATTATTGCTGTGCAGTACTACAAGTGAAAACAAACACACCAAAAATGCCACAAAACCGCACAATTCGAAAGCAACCTTTCAGGGAATAAAGGTCCCACACTGTGCTCTGACTGAAGACAGTCTGTGTGGATGGGAGGAGTACACAACCAAAATGGAGACAGCCACTAGCCCATGCAAACAATCAAAAAATAAAAATTAATCAGCACATCCAAAACAATTTTAAAGAAAAGGATATACACTCACCGGCCACTTTATTAGGTACACCTGTCCAACTGCTCGTTAACACTTAATTTCTAATCAGCCAATCACATGGCGGCAACTCAGTGCATTAGGCATGTAGACATGGTCAAGACAATCTCCTGCAGTTCAAAACGAGCATCAGTATGGGGAAGAAAGGTGATTTGAGTGCCTTTGAAGTGGCATGGTTGTTGGTGCCAGAAGGGCTGGTCTGAGTATTTCAGAAACTGCTGATCTCCTGGGATTTTCACGCACAACCATCTCTAGGGTTTACAGAGAATGGTCCGAAAAAAGAAAAAACATCCAGTGAGCGGCAGTCCTGTGGGCGGAAATGCCTTGTTGATGCCAGAGTTCAAAGGAGAATGGGCAGACTGGTTCGAGCTGATAGAAAGGCAACAGTGACTCAAATAGCCACCCGTTACAACCAAGGTAGGCAGAAGAGCATCTCTGAACGCACAGTACGGCGAACTTTGAGGCAGATGTGCTACAGCAGCAGAAGGACCACACGGGTGCCATCCTTTCAGCTAAGAACAGGAAACTGAGGCTCCAATTTGCCCAAGCTCATCGAAATTGGACAGTAGAAGATTGGAAAAACGTTGCCTTGTCTGATGAGTCTCGATTTCTGCTGCGACATTCGTATGGTAGGGTCAGAATTTGGCGTAAACAACATGAAAGCATGGATCCATCCTGCCCTGTATCAACGGTTCAGGCTGGTGGTGGAGGTGTCATGGTGTGGGGAATATTTTCTTGGCACTCTTTGGGCCCCTTGGTACCAATTGAGCATCGTTGCAACACCTTGTTGAATCTATGCCAAGAAGAATTGAGGCAGTTCTGAAGGCAAAAGGGGGTCCAACCCGTTACTAGCATGGTGTACCTAATAAAGTGGCCGGGGAGTGTAGGTGCATGATGGCTTGGCAGCACCCGATGCAATCACAACATATCAGCAGCACTATACATATGCTAAGAGACAGTCAAAGTGAACTATTTTAAAATGCATCGATGCTACTTTTTGGATAATGAATATTTGAGGTCACCTTGTTGTGGTATATGGGCCCTTGCTGTTTTGATCAAAATTGTACGCTAAAAACCTCAAGATTTCATGTATTCAAAAAGTAGTAGAAATTCATTTCTCTTAGCATTTGTAGAGTGCTGCTGAAACGTTGTTGTGTTTGCATCAATGATTGACAGCTATCTCTGTATGCACACGGATACAGGGAAGGTTGTCAGTCGTTCATAACACCTCCTACTGGACTCCTTAACCCAGAATAAGCAGGCATTTAAATTAATAAAATACAATTTTTACTGAATCTTTCTATACAAAACTAAATATCAATCTGCTCAGCTCTTCATGCTTTAAAACATGCTACCAGGAGATCAGATAGCATGTTTCACCTCGTGGGGAAGGCTGACATGCAAATGTAGTACCAAAGGAGCAAACAGAAGGTATAGTCAGGTCCTGAATAAAAATTTAGAGCAGGTGGAGCTCTTTTGTAGTCAGGTCACAGGCAGAAGGTCAGGAAAGATATTGGACACACATAGAAGGTAGAAAGAAGTCAAGGTCAGATACACAGAATGTACACAGTATATTGCAAACAAAGGGCGACATGTATAAACGGGGCTGAGGCAGAAGTCTATTGTATTTTCAGCCCATTATCAGGCGCAGCCTGATGTCTCGCACACCATTATCAGGCACATTACAGAACGCAAGCAGCATTTTGTAATGCGCCTGATTTCAGGGGACGTGCGGCAGGTGGGGGCACTAGAACCGTCCGAAGCTATAGATTTGTAGCTTTGCTACAGCATTTCTAGGTGCATTACTGTTGGTACAGGTAAACCACTTTTAAAGTGGTATAGCTGAGCCAGAAATGTCATCTTAGCGCTAGAATGTGCCTGATTTATGACCCATAGTAGACCGAGTTCATAAATCAGGTGCATTCTAGGCTATTATTATTAGAGATACGCGAATTTCGCAAAAATTCAATTCGCCGAGCTCGCTGAATTTTCCGACAAAATTCGTTTCCACCCAAATTAATTTGCGACGAATCATGTTAAAAACATCTATTTCCTGGCAGCAGAGAGCCTGTAGGGGGCTGTAGATTGTGCCATGCTTAAATATGCAGAGGGAGCTTGGTTTGGTCTTCATACAATGATGTGTTTTAGTATGATACGCACATGACTGCCGCCTCTCATAGAAATGCTTTACTCTTCAATTCCCTGGGCACTTACAGGGGCAAAACTGACCAAAACCTGAAGCGGGAATGCATCCTGATAAAGTCATGGCAGTGCCAGCTGGAAAAAAACAAGCTGAGGGCTAAGATCCTACCATAGCGTCAAAGAACACAATAGTAGGTTCCTGGAGCCGCCAACAGGTCACAGCACAGTAAGGGGACGTCACAGCAGCAGTCACCCTGCGAGGCCACAGGTTCCGGTGTCATCTAACGGCCATGTGTTGACCACACACTAGGTCATACACTTTCTCCCAGATGACATCTGACAACCCCAGCCAAGAGTCGGTGGGTTTGTCAGACACAACTCTTAGTTGGCATGGCCTGGGAGCAGGTGAGGGGCCCTCACCTGTCCTCAACCCACCTCTGTCCTATTCGCTTCCCACACCCAGAGAACTACTATGTGCTGGGGCCTCTGCACCACTATACAGTGAGGACAAACTATTTGAGGACAGTGGGCAGCAAAGAGGCGGGGAAGACATCCACTGCTTCTTGCAGAAGCGGGCAAGTAGTGATGAGGAGAGTGGCATGGGGGGTTATGTTGTGAGTGGTCAGGCTCTGTACAGCGATACCGTTGAGGAGGACGGCGGTGACAGGCAAACACTAATCGATGTAGCCGATTGTGCTTGGGAGCCGAGTGAAGCAAACAAGACTGGGACAAGGTATTCTGGTGCCCTAGTTAAACAAGGCATAAATTGCCCCCAAATGGAAAATTCAGCCCACTCCATGCCTCCTTGTGCCCCCTTTTCTGCCTGGGATGAAGTGGCACCGTTGGCGGTCGCCTACCCTAGACTACCCATTGTCTCAGCCTTGGAAGCATTCAGTTTTCTCTACATTAAGTTTTAGGAGATGGGAGGAGAAGAAGGAGGATTTGGACGACTGACAATCTGGGATCTTAGACAGGTTTAATGTCTGAGCCAGAGATGTAAAGTTGGGTGTCATTAGCATACAGGTGGCATTGAAAGCCATGTGATGCTATGAGCTGACCCAGACCAAGAGTGTAGAAGAGCTTCATCATCATTGGGAGAAGAGAGCGGCAGCTTGCGTGTCAGGCAGTGGTGCAGCCCACAATTCGGTAGTGTGGCCGGGAGTCAGCAGGGTGGCAGCAGTGCAAGGTTGGGAGCCAAACGGCCACGATTTAGACCACCCACTTTGCAGGTCCCAGAAAGTAGCGGTACAGGGGCTCACCGGGGCAGCGGCAGTAACAGTCAGTCAGTGCGGAGCATTGGTGGTAAAATCACCTACTCGGCGGTGTGGCAGTTTTTTGACAAGACACCAGAGGAGGCGAACATGGCTATATGTCGAATCTGTGGGGTGCAGTGACGTCATTCCACTGCTTCATGTCCTGGAACAGATGCTGCAAAATCTGTCTGTTCAGAGGACTGGAGACGTGGCGACTACATCTCACGGCCACATGAGTCCAGTGGGGGCTGAAATGGACTAGGAAGATACTGGAGCACAAGCAGTGTCTGGCAAAACGAGTCTTTTTCTTATTTAGGGCAATACATTACGTGGAAATCCCTAAAGAAGCATTTATGCTATCTATCACACATGAAAAAACTCTGAGATTCTCGGTTCGCATATTTTGATCAAAAGATGTTTAAGCTGCCCACGACTTTCAACGTGATCTCAGATAGGGCAGTCCTATGCTATCTTTACCTCTCAATAGAGCCAATCAAGGCCTCTCACTGGGTCAACCGACCTCCATTATTCAGAGAGAAAAAATAAAAAACACACCCAACCTGCAAGCTGCCCTTCTTATGACAGCCTGTGAGAGTGGACAGGTACAGAAACCCAAATTGGAGGCACCCTTTCCTCCCCATATAAGTTAAAATCAATATACACCAAATATAACGTATGTTTCTGCACACAAAAACATTTCTGAAAAAACGTATGCAAACCTGGGTGCCAGTGGCAGGGCTGCGGCACACATATAAATATACATGTACACACACAGACCGCCGCCAGCGGCACACTACTGCAAAAAGGGCAATACATTACGTGGAAATCCCTAAAGAAGCATTTATGCTATCTATCATACATGAAAAAACTTTGAGATTCTCGGTTCGCATATTTTGATCAAAAGATGTTTAAGCTGCCCACGACTTTCAACGTGATCTCAGATAGGGCAGTCCTATGCTATCTTTACCTCTCAATAGAGCCAATCAAGGCCTCTCACTGGGTCAACCGACCTCCATTATTCAGAGAGAAAAAATAAAAAACACACCCAACCTGCAAGCTGCCCTTCTTATGACAGCCTGTGAGAGTGGGCGGGTGCAGAAACCCAAAATGGAGGCACCCTTTCCTCCCCATATAAGTTAAAATCAATATACACCAAATATAACGTATGTTTCTGCACACAAAAAACATTTCTGAAAAAACGTATGCAAACCTGGGTGCCACTGGCATGGCTGCGGCACACATATAAGTATACATGTACAAATCTTTTGATCAAAATATGCGAACCGAGAATCTTAGAGTTTTTTTTATTTAGGGGACAGGAGAGGAGCAGGAGCAACCGGAGGATTAAGAAGACAACCCAGACACCCTGTGGCTGTATACAGTGGAGATGGAGGCAGGAAGTCCCTCAGAGTCACTTGCGCAGATGGCCCACTGCATGCTGATGTGCCTGGCTAGTGACAGCTGAATTGTCACCATCCGGCAGAGGGATGAATTCTTGCTCTCCACCCTCTTGGACCCCCATTACCGGTCCCAAATGGGGACATTTTTTTACCTGCCAAGACAGAGGACAAACTCAAGTACTATAGAGACATCCTACGTTATCAGTTGGCCGCTGCCTATGTGCCCCATCGTCCATACTCTTGCAGGTCTGACCGGGTGGTTCATCAGTGCTCATGTACCACTGCCACGGCTGCTGTGGAGGGATGGGGGAGGTTACGAGCAGTACCAGATCCATCAGCAGCAACCTGAGTCTGGAATTGTTGATGAGCAGCTTTCTTCACCTCCTAGTGATTTAGGTACCTACCAGCAGCAGCACCTTGAGCGGACCCTGAACCCTGTATTCTTTTGGCTACCTGCCTCAGCTACTTTTCTGATGCTGCCACCGGCCTGATTCCACACATCTGCTGCCAGGTGCTCCTTCTACCACCCACCATATTTACCAGGGACTGGTATTGCCACTCACCTCCCCACTCTTCACTGGGCCATTATGTAGCATTCTGATGCTGCTGCCACCTCACGACTCAAGTCTCCACATGCTTCTGCCAACTGACCTCTCTCTCAGTCGACCACTCTGTGGTTTTCTAATGCTGTTTCCACCCTCCACCACTCTTTTAAATTGCCACTATGTTTGGTTTTCCCCTTCTTTTAATCTGTGGAGTGCCTACAAAACACAAAACACATGCAAATATTCAATTTACTTATTTTTGGGCTTCAACTCCTGTTTCTTTTTGGCTTTAGCAATGATGGATTATTGGCCAACTGAAAGCGGACACTGAAAGATCAAACGAATGGCAACATGATTGGTATCAATACAAAATTACTGATGACACCCCCTCCACTCTTTTGGGGGGGCTCTACATGTATCAGCATTTAAGAGAATCACCACAATGAAAGAAAAGATTAACTGTTTGCCTCAAATAGCAATATCCCAGGAGACTGGATGTATGTAGGGCTGAAATACACAAACACTGGATTTGACACAGAATTCTCCACAAAAAGTGTATAAATTAACTCTTAAAATACCCCCACCGGTCAGAAGTTGATGGATTTCAGGCATGTATGTGGCAGAAATACGCACACACTGTATTTCACTCCAACAAAACAAGAGGAGAAATTAACCCTTGGATATTAAATTCCCTACAGAAATGAACAGGTGAAATTTAAATGTATATATGGCGGACAAAAAACACACTGTATTTGACTCCAAGTACAACACTAACAGGATTGAGTGGATTCCAAGAATCTGAAATTCCCTAATAATAGCACAGGTGAAATCTAAATAATAGCGGGCAAAAAAGTGTTCTGTATTTCAATCCCAATAAAATGGTCACACAGGATTGAGTGGATTACTTGAATCTGAAATTCCCTAATACAACAGGAGAAATTGAAATAATGGCGCAGAAAAAGTGGTCTGTATTTCTATCCTAATACAACACTATCAGGATTGAGTGGATTACTTGAATTTAAAATTCCCTAGTACAACAGGAGAAAGTGAAATAATGGTGCAGAAAAAACAGTCTGCATTTCTATCCCAATACAACACTATCAGGATCACGTGGATTACTTGAATTTAAAATTCCCTAATACAACAGGAGAAATTGAAATAATGGCGCAGAAAAAGTGGTCTGTATTTCTATCCCAATACAACACTCTCAGGATTGAGTGGATTACTTGAATTTAAAATTCCCTAATACAACAGAAGAAAGTGAAATAATGGCGCAGAAAAAGCAGTCTATATTTCTATCCCAATACAACACTATCAGGATTGAGTGGATTACTTGAATTTAAAATTCCCTAATACAACAGGAGAAATTGAAATAATGAGATCTGTGTAGCAGCGGCAGCAGCAGGGACGCTGTGATGCCAAGAGACACAACGAGAGGACTGTGAGGAGCGCAGGTGCCATTCTTACTTATAGTGCTGTGATGTCACAGAATCCCGCCGGTCTCTGATTGGCTTCATGTCTGCACATGTCATTGGGGGCCCTCCTTTGTTCCTCCCAGAGTTCTTTGCCTCATGTATGCCATGTGCTTGCGGCCATTTTACAAAAAAAATGGTACTTCGTTCCCGCGAAGTACCATAAACTTCGGCTTCGTGCAGAACCGAAGTTTTCCTGAAATTCATACAAATTCCACTTCATTAGAATCGATTCGCCCATCTCTAATTATTATACACATGAAATTTGGCATTTAAACGCCAAATTTCATATATGCCACCCAAAGACTGTGAAGCACACCAATGAACTGCCAAAGAAGGAGGAGGTGCACTTTAAGAAAGATCAGGTGACAGGTCATTGGGCTGGGAAAACTGTATGGTACACACTTGTCCTTTATGACAGTAAGAAGAAGCCAATAAGACGGGCCATGGCGCACGTTGTAACAAATGCAGGGATAATATCCCAACATGTATACCAGATATATAAATAAAAGAATCTAACTGTAAGAAATTTGTACATTACTTCATGGTCTATGATTCTTTGTGGGATTCCTACTTTGTGGGATTCTACTATGGAAATCATAGTAGACCAGAAGTTTGTGCTCCTACTTAATTTGACTACCAATTTACAAATGACTTGTAACTTATTCTGTACTGAGGATGTTGCTGGTGTGTCAGTTTTTCTGATCTGTATAATCTACATTTTCACTAGATAATGTGTTTCTTGCCTTATGTTTCAGTGTCTTTATCTCGATTCAACTAAACCATTAAACACATTTAAAGGCATTGTCCAGTTCTTTTTTTTTTCATAATTAGGCTCACTATGGAATGAAATGGGCATACATACTTACTGATGTGTATTGTGTGTTAGGTGTGTGTTTTACACGTATATTATTACTATTATTACTATCTGTTTGGAACAACATTTCTTACTACTGTATACACTATTGAATAGCTTGCTGTCCAGCTGGCACGCTAATTGGTAGGCTGTGGCTCTCCCGAACGGAATGTGATATTGCTTTCTATAGTTAGGCAGGGTTCACATGGCATAATTGCGGGGCGTAATTACTACGGGAGCTCACGCCGACTCCAGTGATGCGGGGGGGCCAGAAGCCCGCCGGCCCCATAGACATTCATTACTAGCGGCGCGTATTCGCCGCTAGTAATTGACATGTCACTTATCTCACCCCGTGGCGTATTGCCTGAGCGGGGAGAGGAGACGTAATCCGTAGTTCTCTATGAGAACTGTGGATTACCGTAATGACTGGGACATATCTCACCCCGTATTTAGCGCGATACTGTGCGAAATACGGGGGTGAGATACCTCCCAGTTTAAGTCGTGTGAGCATAGCCTTAGTCAAAAAAGAAAAGAGAACCAACAGCCCTATACCCACATAAAAAGCAAAATAACAAAGCTGATGCAAAGCTCCCAAACCCTGAACCCACAAGGTAAAGTAATGCATCCAAATTCCAAAAGAGGAAGCAGCATCTATAGAGCAGTGAAAAAAATTTAAAAAAATAATAAAAACTTTATTCCTCCATAGCAATAAAGTTTTTGTTTCTTTCTCACTACCCTATTGAAGCTGCTTTCTGTTTCTGGAATTTGACTACTCTCTATAGTGTGACTGCATTCAGGGAAAGCTGTGGGCAGCTAGAGTATAGAAGCACCTGCCGGCCTGCTGACTAGCACGCATGAGCAAGGGGCCGTAGTGCTCCAGAAAGAGCTGTATTCCCTTTATTTTTACCTGTCACATCTCTTTATTTTGTGGTGGTTGTGCCTGCAGCTTTCTGCAGTACTCTTATTTAAGTAAATGAGACTGAGTTGCAATACAAGGCACAAACACCACAAAACAATAAAGAGGCCACAGTGCTCCATGAATCACTTCAGCCCCTTCAATCGGCTTATCGTGTCAGAATTTGAACACTGACCTGATATCCTCCAATCCTAAGGAAATACCATATTTAAACCCCCCAAACTTTTTTGATTCTTAAGCTTCTATTATACAATGAACTCTGATGCACAAATATATGGTTAATTTTCTCTAATTAGTTTTATAAATAGTGCATTTGTATATTATTTGTATATTGCCTGTGAAATATGATTTTAAAAAGGAACACACAAATAAACACTGTAATAAGTGAGTTGCCAAATCAGCGATGAACTAACTACTGCCTTTTCTATGCTGCTGTCTTTTGTGGGAGCTGGGTTTAATTTTATGGGAGCAATTCTATAGATAAAAATTCCAGGCCCAGGTGGCTCACAGTACGTGTAATCCATGCAGGATTTTCCTAAAGACTGTTCACCTAGCTTTCAGCAGAGACATTTACCGTATTTTTCGGACTATAAGGCGCACATAAAAGCCTAAGATTTTCTCAGAAATCGAAAGTGCGCCTTATAGTCCAGTGCGCCTTATATATGAATCAATTCTTCACTTTCAGTTTTCAGTTTTCAGTCTTTGTTCAGAACGTATTTACAGCTAATTTAGTGACACTGATTTGTAACTGATTTGCAACTGATTTGCAACTGATTTACAATAGTAAATACGTTCCGAAATCAGTTACAAATCAGTTGCAAATCAGTTGCAAATAAGTGCCACTGGCGCGTATTTCGCGCCGGATTTACAACCCATTCTTTACAGCGGGTGATTCTGTCACGAAATAAGGCACAATAAGTGGCAGGACCATTGTAAATCCGGCCGTATTGCGGCTGCAATCCGCGGCGGCAATACGGCATGAAAAAATGAAGAATGGCCTATATGGCTACCATAGTCAGAAGCGTCAACTACGTCCCGGTGATACGTACAGCTCTGTGTGCAGAATATCTGTGTTTCAACATTGTCTGTGCATTCAATACCGTACTGTAAATTTTTTTATACCCACTACCCGAAAAATGCCTCCTGTTAAGAGACATGCTTATGATGCTGATTTTAAGCTTAAAGCTATAAGTCATGCAGTAGAGCATGGAAATAGAGCAGCTGCCAGAGAATTCAACATTAATGAATCAATGGTGCGTAAGTGGAGGAAACAAGAAGATGCCCTGCGCCAGGTAAAGAAGACCAAACTGAGTTTCAGAGGAAACAAAGCAAGGTGGCCACATCTGGAGGACAAACTAGAACAGTGGGTTATTGAACAGAGAAGCGCAGCTAGAAGCGTCTCCACTGTCTCTATTAGACTCAAAGCCACAGCATTAGCACGCGAACTGGAGATCAAGGACTTTCAAGGTGGTCCTTCATGGTACTTTCGTTTCATGAAAAGGCGTAATCTCTCCATCCACACCAGAACTACTGTCTGCCAGCAGCTGCCAAAGGATTATGAAGAGAAGCTGGCCATTTTCCGCACCTACTGCAGAGCCAAGATAAGTAAAAAGAATATCCAGCCAGAACACATCACTAACATGGATGAGGTCCCCCTCACTTTTGATATCCCTGTACAACGTACTGTTGAGAAAACAGGGACCAGTACGGTCTCTATACGTACCACAGGACATGAGAAGTCCTCTTTCACTGTGGTTCTCGCCTGTCAGGCTAATGGCCAGAAACTAACACCCATGGTCATTTTTAAGAGGAAGACTTTGCCCAAAGAACAGTTTCCAGCTGGTGTCATCATCAAGGCTAACCCAAAGGGCTGGATGGACGAGGAGAAGATGAGTGAGTGGCTGAGGGAGGTCTATGTCAAGAGACCGGATGGATTTTTTCACCAATCCTCATCCCTATTGGTCTGTGACTCCATGCGTGCACATTTGACCGATACTGTCAAAGCCCAAGTGAAGAAAACAAATTCACTGCTTGCTGTCATTCCGGGTGGATTAACCAAAGAGCCCCAGTCGCTAGATATTGGTGTCAACAGGGCATTTAAGGTTAAATTGCGAGCTGCATGGGAGAATTGGATGACAGAAGGTGACTACACATTCACCAAAACAGGGAGGCAACGCCGTGCCAGTTATGCCACTATGTGCAAGTGGATCGTGGATGCCTGGGCGAAGGTATCAGCCTCCAGTATCATCCGAGCTTTCAAGAAGGCTGGAATCATCACTGAAGAGCTAAGCAGCAGCAACGAGACTGACTCAGATAATGATGAGGGGGACCCGAGAATGCTTGATGCAGAAATCGTGCAACTGTTTAACTCTGACACTGAAGATGAAGAATTTGATGGATTTGTGGGGGATGAATGAACTGAAAAAGTACTGTAAGTGTCTTGATTTTTGTTACAACTTTACAAGTTGAGAGTTATTGTGAAAGTGTTGAATAAAGTTTGGCTTTCGCTCTGAACTTTGTTTCATTTAATGCGCCGCGCCTTATAGTCCGGTGCGCCTTATAGTCCGGTGCGCCTTATATATGAACGGCGCTCAATGTTAATGCGCTCAATGTTAATGCGCCTTATAGTCCGGTGCGCCTTATAGTCCGAAAAATATGGTATGTGTTTCAAATCACAATTAAATGCTTAAATGCTTTAACATTCCCATGCAGAGTTCTCTTATCTCTTTATCAATGTGTACATGTATTTCTTGTATACAGTTGTTTTGCTTTTCTTAAACTCCTCTGACCCTTGGGGAAACATTGAAAACTTTCATCAATTATTTTGAAAATAAATTTATCAAATAGAGCTTCCTCTGTACTTTGTTCTCTGGTTTTGATTCAATTATTTTGACATTACTCGAATGAACCTGGAAATACTTCTCCACCAGGGAATACAATGGAAAGAAAGCTCACAACATAATAAAGAAGTCAGGAAGAAAGCTTTGTGAAGAGCCAAGTGATTCGAGAAACAGACAGGTGGAACATTTCTCATTTCCTGCTGTCCCATCTCAATATACTTCAGCTACTGAACCGTATTTTAACATTAGCATCTTCCATTCTATGATCACTGATCCTTTGCCTTTTATTGAGCCAAGCTTACCAGGGAATAAAAAGAGGAAAGTTTATCAATTACTCAAAGAATGAGTCATTTTGAAATCTTCTAGCTTTAAATTGATGGCCCAAAATGGTCTTTTTTCTTTCATAGTGATTGTAGAGCTATACACATAAAAGAATGCAAGGACAAGATGTAATAAATTTATCACAGGAAGACTGCATAGGTGAGTCGGTGGGAAACAGTATCTGTAAATACCATGTCATCTTGAACTGAGGCTCGTCTTTCACAAATTGTCTGTTCCTTGCACACTGTATGCCACTTTACTACAGCAAATAAATACTGTGTTTTTTATCTACATAACTGAATAAAAGAACAGGCAATGCATTTCAAAAGCAATTCATTTCCTTAGTCCCATAATGACTAGGTCTAATATTGCCTTAAAAGCCAAACTAATCTTTTGTCAGCTTTCATTTTAGCATTCCAAAAGCAATAACTTTTTATTTCTCTTTTGACCCAGATGTATTAGGGCTTGACATCTGTGGAATGAGTTAAATTTTTCAATGGCATATGCAACTTAGTTGTGAAATGTTATATATTTTTTTCTGAGAAAATAAAAAATACAGCAGTTTTGACTCCTTTTTTCTGTTTACCCTTGGGCCCTTTAAAATAATGTTTTTCTTATATATGGGTTGCATTTACAGGGATACCAAAAGTGTAACCCTATAAATGTACTAACCTATAGAGTAAATGCGTTTTTCTGTGTAACTACTAAAATAAAAAAACAGTTTAAAAATAGCTTTTAATATTGCCATATTCTGTGATTTAAATCGTGTTAATTTCGTTTTTTGTCTTAGAGCAATATACAAACAAAACCCAAGATAGACAGCACCTCCATTGCAACTGTTGGACAATATAGAATGCATTACTGCTATCCTTAAAACATGCATAAAATAGTAAGTTTTAGTGCACACTTTGATCAAATTACCTATGCCCACCTACCGTATCAAGGTAGCTTTATCAGGTGGGTCCCTAGCTTTAATGCTTCTCAGTGGATCTAAAGTCACCATAGATTCAGGTCAACAAGCTCCATTCACACTGAGTATAAAGCTCTCAAGCAGGAAGGTGGGTAGAGTGCAGAGTCAAGATGAAGGCAGGCACTCCTCCAATGCACTATACAAACAAAACTCAAATTAGCCAGCACCTCTATTGCAACTGACAGTGTTAATGGAGTATGTTGCCTTGAATCTATAGCAGCTTTGGACCCATTGAGGTACATTATAGTTAGGGAGCCACCTGATGAAACTCCTTAAAGGGGTAGGTGGCCATTCTTTTGTAAAATTTGCCCCTTTCAGAGTTTGTAAAAAAGGGGATGCATTTAATGCTTTAAAACTGTTCATGGGTTCAATGTTTGCATAGGTTTTATAGCCTACCATTTGCTACTGTAATTTGTTTTGTACAGTTGAGTAATTGCAGCAGTATCAAACTGCATTAAGTAAGCCTAATGTGATGTGGGGTAGGAAGTGATGCAGGAGCAGAACTCACATTGAAACAAAAGTGCTGCGGAGAGATAAGTTAACCCTAAAGGAATCTAAAAATCTACTCTAACCCCAAACCCTAGGGTTAGGTTTACAGTTAGGGTTAGCGATTTACACAAAAATTAGATTTAGGGCCACTTGCACTGAAGCACTTGGATTTGACTTTGACCCGAAACCAAAGCGCAACACTACTGATAAGGTACCTAGACTAGAGATGGGCGAATTTCTCCAAAAATTTGATTCGGCGACTTCGACGAATTTTCCAAAAATTTGTTTCGGTGAAACTACTTGGGACAAATTGCTTTAAAAAAAACAGCTATTCCGGCTGCACAGAGCTGTGGGGTGCTGTAAAAAGTGGCCGTTTTTAAATATGCAGAGGGAGCTTGGTTTGGTCATCATAAAATGTTTGTTTTAGTATGAAAAAATATGATCCGCCGCTTTGAATGCTTCACTAAAAAATTCCCTGGGACTTAAGAGGGCAAAAAATGAAAAAAAAATGAAGGGGAATGTAGTGATAAAGTTGGCGCGCAGCTGGAAAAAAACAAGTAGGGCTACGATCCTACCATAGCGTCAAAAGAATACGTAGTAGGTTACTGGAGCCACCAAGTCGCGCAAGTAAGGGGGTCACGCAGGATCACCCTGCGGGCCCCAAGCACCCGGTGTATCTCCCGGCCCTTTGTGTTGACCACAACAAAGTCATACACTTTCTCCCAGATGAATCTGAAACCCACCCAAGAGTCAGTGGGTGTTCCACACAACCCCTTGTTGGCAGGGCCCCGGGAGCAGGTGAGCGGCTTCACTGCTAAACCTCCCTTTGTCCTGTTCGCTTCCCACAGCCAGAGAATTTTATATGTGTGTGGCCTGCACTGTGGAGCGATTACGTTGGCCAAGACATGGTCGATGGTGTGGGGCCCTACGAAAAGATAGTCGATGGGTAGATTATGATGATGACCATTAAAGTTAGGGGAGAGCAACAACACCTTCTTTTACACCCAAAAAGGGTGGGAAGCGGAATTAACATCCAACAGTCAAATGGTTAGTGTCTCTTGGCAACACATTAGGTTAAAAAGCCACAGAAAAAAAATCACACCCCCTCATATCCTGTCTTGCACCACGCTGACCCTTAAACCTGCATGACCCCCAAATTAAAAAGTGCCGAAGGCGTTGTTTTTAACCATCACGTCTTAACGGCATTTTAATATCCTGTCCTGGAAGCAGTGAGCCCCCAAAAATGCATGACCCCCCGATTTAAAAAAATGCCGGAAAAAGGGGGTTTTTAACACATTTTAGTTTACTGGGCATAATATATTTTCCTGTTGCGTATGCCCTTAAACCTGTCGACCCAAAATTTTAAAAGTGCTGGGGGGAAAAAGGGGTTTCAACACCATTTTAGTTTTCCCGGACATTGACCATACCTTCCCTGGGCCAGGGCCTTTTAAACCCCCAAAACCGCATGACCCCCGATTAAAAAGTGCCCGGAAAAAGGAGTCTTTCAAACCCCATTTTTGTTTCATGGGGAAAATTTTGTCCCGCCTGGGTAGCGCTTGCCCCTCCCTAGATGAGGACCAAAATTTAGTTCATTGGAAATACTGGTGGTTAATGTCTGTTCCCCCAGGTGCCCTTTTTTTTGGATTCTTTTTTCTTTTACTCAACTGTGGAGGAAAAAGTCTCTGTACTTTGTTTTCTGCCATGCTCCCAAATCCCTGTCCCCTTTAATAACCTACATCTGGTAAGTTTTCCTGTCCTCCCTTGTACAATTAAAAGGAAATTTTTTTTCCAGTTTTTTTTGTTTTTTTTTAGTGTTTTTTAATTTTTTGTAAACACATTTTTAAAAAAAGGATGGAAACCCCCCATGACTTGTTTTCTTTTTAATTGTTTTAAATGGGTTGTTCAAAAAAGGGTTGTTTTGCTATGTTTAAAATTTGCAAAAAAAAAAGCATTTTGCAATATGTGTCCTTTAACAGTTCCTACCTATTCCGTTTCTGACAGCACCATCACCTTGAGCCCTCTTGACAATTCTAAAGAACAAATGTCTGTTTGAAACCACATTTTTTACAATAGGACCTGTAGTTAGCTGCATTTCACAGCAAAATGCCCCAAAAATTCAAAACAGACAATTGTTGGATGGGAGGTTGCTTAACCCCTGAAGGACAGAGGCGAAGTGTTGTTATGGATTACAGGGCCCCGCCAGAGATGACAGGCCCGACGGTCCTGCAATGCGATCCCCGGCATGGTGTTTCGCCCGGCTGGAAGGGCCCTTCTCTCGTACCTCTACCTCCATGTCCCACCCCCCCCTTTGTCGTTTACCACCCAATTTCGTCCATGTTCAGAAAAATAAAATTTCAGAAAGGGTTTGGAAGGTTTTGGAAAGTTCTTTTTAAAAGCGGCAAAACGCAGCTATTCTCAAATCCCTCTAATCAAAAAAAAATTGCTGGATTCAAATTTTATGCAAAGTTTTGATAACAAAGCTTGAGACCCAAAGTGAAAAAACCTGTTGAAATGTATACGGATATTAAAAAGGGATTTTTGGCACCTTTCAAAATTACTGTGTGACTCAAAATTGTGTATTAATTTTAAAAGCAAAGTAGATTATCAACAAAAAATGGCCCGCCCCCCAAAGTGAAAAAACAGTATCTGAAATGTTTCGGATAATAAAAGGTTTTTTTTGACCCTTTAATTCACCTGTGGTAAATACACAATTGCTGGATTCAAATTTAACTGCAAAAATGGCTCTTCCAAATTGGGTGGGCAAAAGTGCAAAAAACAGTAAATTTTTATGTATTTTGGGTAAAAAAGTATTTTTGGACTAAACCTGTGCTGACTCAATATTGTGGTTCTAATTTTAATGCAAGGTGGTTATCAACAAAGGTGGAATGGGGGAAATTGAAAAGGAACCTGTCTGAAATGTATATGATATTTTAAGTGGAGTTTTGACCTAACAAAGAGAAATGCAGTTACAGAAAAGATGTTTTATCCTAATTATTTTTGGCTGCCCAAAATCCAGGAAAATTTTCTAGAAAAAATGTAATAAAAAGTATTGCAGTGCAATGTCTCATAAGTCTTGGTGAACTTTATTTCCTTTTTTTTATGAGCTTGTTGTGTTCGCCCCCTGGGGGCCCCCCTTGCTCCCCCGTGACTTTACGCGGTGTGTCCCTTAAAATTCTTTTTATAACTAATAAAATTTTCCCAAACTGTATCAACTAAGTTGTAAGATCACAGCTAAAAGTAGAGCTTTCCTGTGAAAAAAATGTTAATTTCGCTGAGCTGTTTGGACAAGCAGAGGCCGTCCCACTGCTCTGAGGGCGTGAGTGACACTGAGGTGAAAGGAAGGGCTGTTCTATGTAAACGAGGTATGTTTTTTCCAGCCAATCGCAACCAACAATCCCGTATGACGTCGCACACCTTTCACCTTGTTTATTCTCTAAGTGATTTGCTGGCCCCCAAAATGACAGGAACCCCGGGGAAAATGGCGCGATCTTAATAGATGATGCAAGTTTTTAACCTAAAATTATGATGATCTAAAAATTTAATTTCAAATAAAAAACTGTGCATTTAACTTTGGATAATTTCGTCAAACTCTCGCACCCTTACAGTGGGCCAAACTTTTTTTGAGGAAGTGGGCAGCAAAGGTTGGGGGGAAGAAAAACCTGTTTTGCAGAAAGGCAAATAGTGAGAGGGAGTTGAAATTTGGGGGTTATGTTGCGAGTGGTAAGGCTTTTTACAGCGAACCGTTGAGGAGGAGGCAGTGAAAGGAAAACCAAAATTTGTAGCCGACGCACAGGGGGCCCGGGGAAAGCAGGCGGGGTTTGGGGGACAAGTTTTCTGGTCCCCTAGTTAAACAAGGCATAAGTCCCCCCCAAACAAAAATTCAGCCCACCCTGCCTCCTTGTCCCCCCCTTTTTCCCCCCTGGGATGAAGGGGGGGGCCCTCCTCGACTCCCCATTTTCCAGCTCTGGAAGCTTGTTTTTCTCTTAAGTTTTAGGAGACGGGAGGAGAAGAAGGGGGCTTTTGGTGAAAAACCCAATGGGATTTGGAAAGTAGGGGTTTAAATGTTGGGCCGGAGTGTAAAGGGTTGGGTTCATAGCTACTGGTGGTTTTTGAAAGCATGGATGCTATCAGCTTCCAGACCAACGTGTAAAAGGGTTATCTTTATCAAAATGGAAGAGAGCAACGCTTGGGTCAGGCAGTGGCGCGCACGTAATCGTAGTGGGGCCCGGGAGTCAGCAGGGGGGACAGCAGTGCGGGGTTGGAGCAAGGGCCCACGATTTACCCCCCTTTGAGCCCCCAGAAAGAGTGGACGGGGAAAATTGGGGGTCGCGGGGGGGAAACACGTCAGTTTCAGCGCTTTGGGGGTAAAACCCTGTCGGCGGTGTTGCCGTTTTTTGCAAAGACACAGGAGGCGCTGGTATAGGGTGAATTGTGGAAAAAAAGTAAAGCGTGCCCCAGGGCCAACTTTTGCCCCACCCTGATCAAATCATGAGTGTCACCCATAGTGTTTCGATGGGGGGGGGCCCCAAACCCTGCCCTAAGCTGTAGCCCCCAGTTGCCGCCTCCCTTTAGGCAGTTGGTTTTCACCACCCTTGCCGAAGAAAACTCCCTGTTTTCTTAATCAGGCCGTACTCTGCCCGGATCATGGGCAGCAGCGTTACCGAGATGTTTGCAAAAACAGCAGTATGCGTCTAGCTCCCAAATTGCGAAGCGGGACTGTGCCCTTTTTCCAAGTTGGTGGTATGCAGCCCTCCCTTTTCAAGTGTGGACCTGCCCTTTCAAAGAAAACTGGCCAGGAAATTGGCTTCTTTCAGCATTGAACGCAGGGGTTTATGGTCTCGGGACCCCCGCAAGGGGTTTGGTGCGGCCTCGCCAGGGAGCGGGGTTAAGTAGGTTCCGGTTTTCACCAGAGGCCCACCGCAAGGCGGGGGCTTTTAATGGCGGGAGTCTCCCGGGTCGTCCCCCTGGCGCGACAAGTTTGCGGGGCAGCCGAGGCGAGCGGGGGTTTACGAATCATAAGCAAACCCCGTAGTCAAAGGTCAGGCCAACAGGTCAGGGAGGCGGGGGAGATTCGAGGTTCACGGTAACATAGAAAAAAAAGGGTTGGGGTTTACAGGGGGCAGACAGGGAATGTTGAACAGGTGGAATTGATAAAACAGGAATAAAAAAAATTAAGGGGGAAATTTGATGAACAGGAAAAAAAAATATATTAACAGGGGAAATTGATGAACGGGGAATAAATATTTAAAGGGGAAAAATTGATGAAAAAGAATAAATATTTAACAGGGGGAAAATTATTAAAACAGAGAAAGGGCCCGTTAAGATTTTTGAGATCCAGTGGACAGGTGATTCCCCTGGCGAACGAATCAACAGGGGGGAAAATGCCAATCAGGTTGTTTTCAAGTTTACACCATCGCAAGACATTCTAAAAAGTGCAGGAAATTTGATGACTTACCCTTCTTACCCACAATACCCCCCTCCTTAAGCGCAGCGGCCCCCAAACCCCCCCAACATGGCTGATTGTGAATTTCCAAAAAGGGGGTGGAATTAAAGCCTCATATTTTGGAATTATTTAAAAACAGAAGAAAGGCTATTAAGGTTTTTTTGATGTCCAAGCGGAAGGTTACACCCCCTGTGTAATTTTAATGTCGGCCCAGGGACGCAGGACACCTCCCGTTTGGGCCTTTAGGGACATCGTTATTTGTCAGTCCCCGGGGAAAAACGGATGAAACTCTTTCCCACTGTTTTTGTTGCCGGCAGCGTAGGGATACACGGGACCACGAAAGCATCCCAAATAGCCCCGAGGGAGGGGAAAATTTAAAAGTGGTCCCCTTTTTTCCCCAAGCCCGCCCAAAGCGGGATGGACTTTTGCTGCGGGGGGGAGTTACCCAGGTCGCCCCCCTGGGAATTTTTTTGCGATGGCAGCCAAGGTATAGCATGGTCAGAATCGTAGGGGGTGTAGTAAGGTCAGCCACAGGAGATTCGGTCAGGAAAGTAGCAGAAAGGTGGGTACACGGGCAAAAGGGAATGAGAAGGGAAAAATTGATGAAGGATAAAATATTTAAAGGGGGGGAAAAAATTTATTGAATGGGGGAAAATTTTTAAACAGGTATAGGGAAGGGCCTCCCTTTTTCCCCCTTAAAACAGGGGAGGGCCCCCCCTTTTTTCATTTTACAGGGGAGGGCCCCCCCTTTTTCCCCCGTTTTTAAAAGGGGAGGGCCCTCCCCTTTTTCCCCCTTTAAAAGGGGACCTCCCTTTTTTCCCCCTTTAAACAGTGGGGGGCCCCCCTTTTTCCCACCTTTAAAGGGGGGGCCTTTTTTTCCCCCCTTAAACAGGGGGGGGGCCTCCCTTTTTTCCTTTAAAAGGAGGACCCCCCCTTTTTATAAAAGGCAGTTTTTTGCAGTGTCTTTTGTTTTTTTTTTTTTCCCCATTAGTTTTTATGAATTCAAACAATGGAACAAAATGAAAAAAAGACTAAAAAAATTTCCCTGTAGTTATGGTCTCCTTCAGTTCAATTTCCCATAGCTGCTTTTTGAACAAATGGTGAAAAGAGAAATGGGTTTAAACCACCTGTTTTATTCATGATTGTTTTTTGTCATGCTGTCCTCCTCAAAGGTTTGGTATGCAGAGGCTTTGCTCGGCAAAAACCTCCCCTGCCACTCTCAACAATACGAAGAAGCAGGGTATTTGGCCCATTTTTTTCGCTGCCAAATGTGTGATGCCCCCCTCAAATAAATTCATCTCACTGCTAGTGGCGTGGCCCCCCCACCAATAGTAGTCTCGGGTAAGGGAACGGATGGGACAGAGGGGGTTGAGGGAAAAAGGTGAGGGGCCGCGACCCGCTTCCCGGGGGATCCAAAAAAAGGGTTTTGTTGACGTTTTTCCACGTCTTGGTGGGTTTTTTTCAGATGTCATTGGGAGGAAATGGAGACTAGTCAACCAATCAAGAAAAATTGGGTAGTGAACAACACACGGCGTAATGACAGCGGAGTTGTGGCCTCACCAGTGGGCCCTCTGTGCCTTGTGCTCCAGGTGTTTGTGCCACTGCCCCTCGCATTGAAGAGCCCCGCACCCCTTGTTGAATACTGTTTGTTCTAAAAAGTCAGACTCGTTTAATGAAAGATATTGTATATAAAAATAACACCCTGTATTTTAAAATTATAGAACCCCCCAAAACTTGAGTACCCTTGGATATAAATTTTTGGGTCCAAAGGCCAGGAAAATGTACTTGTATGTGCCTTTTAAAAAACACTGTGTATTTTACTGAAAATAAAAGTACAAACAGGGTTTAAAATTAACCTTTGGATAGAATTATCACAGAATTTTTTCTTGGCGGTGAAAAAAAAAATTTCTTTTTCTGAAATAATGCAAAAAAATACTTAAATTAACCCCTTTGGGTAAAATGCGCAAAAGAAAAATTGCTAACAATACCCGCTTTGTAGTGGTTAAAAAAGGCGGTATTTTACAGAGCAAACAAAAGAAAAAATCGTAAAAAAAACCTTTCCGGTATTTAATTATGCTCAGGTAATTTCTTCTTTGGCGGTGAAAAGAAGTTTTTTATAAGTACAACTGCAGAAAAATGCTTGTTAACCCTTGGATGTAAAATTTCGAAAGGGGAAATGTGTGCAACAATTACCAGCTTTTTTGGTGTTAAAATGGCTGTATTTTAGAACACAAAACGAAAACTTTTAATTAAAAATTCGGTTGAAATTTTTTCTACAGGGAAAATTTCTTCTTTGGGGATGAAAAAGAAAATTTTTTTTTTAGTGACCCCAACAGCAGAAAAGTTTATTAACCCCTGGATTAAATTTCGCAAAAAAAAAGAGCAACCAAAAAATTTAAATGGTTTTGGTTGTAAAAAAAGCTTTTTTTTTAACTGAATTTCAACGCAACAGGCTTGATAACCTTGGATATTCATGTGCCAAAAATGAGAGATAGCATTTAAAAAGTATATCAGGGAATGGACACCACTGGGTTCAGTTCCCCAAAACCCCACAAAAATCAGAATTTGACCATAAAGGGAAACAGTCTTGAAAAGCGTGACACCCCCAAAAAAGCTGTATAAAAGTGGTTCTTTAGTATGAGATTCATAAGCGCAGCGGCGGCAGCCCTTCCCTAACGACAGTGGGGGTGTGAGCTGCCGGTCGCGCCCGGATTATATAGTGCGGGGGAGTACAGAACCCCGGTCTCTTTATTGGGTTTTTTCTCTCATTTTTTTTTAAAATACCCCCTTTTTTCTTTTCCCAGTTCTTTGGGCCCATGAAAGCATGTCTCACCCCTTTTTTTTTAAACAAAAAAAAACGTTCGTTCCGGAATTCCCCCAAAATTCGATTCTTTTAGAAACAAAGTTTTCCCGAAATTTTTAAACGAAATTTCCCCTTCGTTGAATAATTCGCCATCTCTACCAAGGGCTATTGTTGGGCTGGGAGGGGTTTTAGAGTCACCTGTTAATTCATTATTAAATGAACCTGTAGTTCTGTGACTGATCTCTTTTAAAATCACAGGAAAGTGACGCAGTTTTGACCATGCTAGTACACCCTAAAAATAACTAACAAGCTGATCTAACAAAAATTAATGCAAATTACACCTGTATCATTAAGTATATTTTAAACTGCTGTGCACCCATTTGATACAATGACAAGGAACAAGACCAAAAAATAAGTTTTCGATTATCATGAAATTTATTAGATGGGCAAATACGTTGCTTGGAAGAAGGTTCGTTTTTAAAAAAATTTCCTTTGAGAGCTTTTGAGATTGTATTCAATACAAGACGAAGGGGTAGTGGGAAGCTAACATTACGTATCATTTAAGGTCCTTATCAGTGAACTCCAGCATGTTGCTTAGGGATAATTAGTATGATTTGTATAGACAATGTAGAAGCACTGTGATCAGCATTTTTCTTAAATATGAATTGTTTAATTCATAACTAAATTTACAGTAGACTATTAGTGAAGCTGAATTAACATGTTGCAGGTAATATGCTATACATTATGAATGAAGCTTTTGTAGTACAGCATACTTAGAATTTACCGAACAAACTTTCAGTGAGAACCTTGTCATGGTTCCAGAAGTGTGAAATGGAAATTTAGAATGATTTTTGCCATCCAGTACTGCTGCTAGCTGCTAAAATTTAGCTTATATTTGGAATAGATACTTTCAATTTTCCAGGCAGATATAGCAGATAATGTGACTCTTAGGACTGTGCTCTGTACATATTTTAATAGATAATTCAATTTGTATTGTATGACAGACCAATTAGTCAGGAAATGGTGTTTATATTAAAGGTATTCATATATCTGTATGTATTTCAACATGCCTCTTGTGTATTATCCAAATACTGAGTCCTAAGTTCAATGCAAGATAGACTGGTAGATGAAAAGGTAAAGTGATTTCTATTCTTTTTTGACTGGTGTATAATAAGGAATAAATTAAAGTGTCTATGGGACATTCCACTATTATATAAATTATTGAGAGCTGAAAGGCAATCCAGCCATAAATGACGATATGCACAGGTGTAACTGAAATATTATGTCAACTATGGTCCTTATTTTAATTCAAGACAAACGACAACTATAAGTATTATAATTTTACATTCATTTTCTTATTTGAGAACAAAGAGCTTTTTCACAAGATCCTGATACTAGTGTTGCTAGTAGTGTTGCTCAAAGAGGGCCCTGTTCAGTTTGAAACTGGTTTTACTTTTGAAAACAATTTTATTTGGAACATCCTGAACCAGAATATTCTGAAGTCTAGCCTCAACTCTAAAGGGCTGTTCACACTGCTTAATTTGGGCACGGATTTCAGCCGTAATGCGCGCCGTACTACGCTGCAATACGGCTGGAATCCGTCCCAGCCATTACGGTAATCCACAGCTCATAGAGAACTGTGGATTCCATCTCTCCTACCCGCTCGGCATGGATACGCGCCGTGGATAATGGATGACTATGGGGCCGGTGGGCAGCGCTCCTGCCCCTTATTCAAGCCGTAATTGCAGGTGAAATTTGTCCCGCAATTACGGCTTGAATAAGCCGTGTGAACCGGCCCTAACACTAACCCTAACCATTACCAGGTGCTAGGATTACAGTAAGGGAATTTTTCGGGCTTTTAAGGGTTAACTTAACATTCCCTGACTCCACTGGTCCCTCCTCACTCCTGGTATGGCCTGACTTCCACGTCCCTCCAGGCATGGCGTAACATGTTAGTGGTTGTCACTAACAATAGTGAAGCTGATTAGATGTGACGCCATATCTAAACCAATGAGGGGATGTCAGACCAGAAGTTAGGCAGCTTTAGGAGCATGGAGTGACTAGGCGGTCAGCGAATGGTAAGTTAACTCTTAATTATTATTGTAAAAGTGAACATGTTTATTGCATAAATTCCCATCAATCCTTTACCCATCCATTGGTTATGATACTTGTACCTACTTCCTCCTTCCTTCCTCATCAATACAGCATTTATAGAGGCTTCATAAAGCTGCATTATAGCACATGCACAATTACATCTTAGTAGATTACAGAACAGGGCAATCAATAAAACAGTATACTATATAAAGCTTTCTAACACATGAAGAAGTTTGGTAGAATGTGCAAGAGCATGGCTGGTAGTTCAGAGAGATTCTAGGAAATACAGTCTGCACATGGTACTAGGTGATCCTATGAGGCAGCGTTTGGGACTACCCAGTCAGATACCCATTACAATTGAATAATTATACTTACAAAGAAACCATGTCAACAGTATACAACAAGATGGGGAAGAAAGGTCTGCAATCAATTGCATGCGACTTTATTTCACAGAAAGGACACGACTTTATTAACATTCATTGACAATACCCAATAAGTTCTAAGGGTCCCATACAACTTGTTAAAGGTCTAAACCATTGTTAGAGGAGTTATCAAATACTGAAGAGACCTTATCTCCTTTAATCAGGTGAGAAGGAACTAATTGTTTCTAATACCATACTCTAAAGGTTTTGCAGCGGTGGGTATGTGTACAGCAACATGCTGGATATATTTCTTAAGATTTTAGAATTAACATTAACCCTTTACTGCGGCAGCCAGTTTTGACCTCCCTGACATAGCCCCATTTTTTAAATCTGACGTGTCACTTTATGTGAGAATAACTTTTTGATACTTTTACCTATCCATATGATTCAGAGATTCAAACTTTGGCTTTTGTAATGCGCCAAAGACACTTTTTAATGCACCAAAGATTTGGGGCGTGTCGCATCACATTTATAGAAGTTGACACATGTATGATTCTTTGATGCCAAACCTAGGGGCATAATAGTTAGAACAGCCAGACCAAGTTAAAGGTGGTCTGCCTGAGCCAGATTTGTTGTATTGGCACTACAATGCGCCTGTATGTATGAACTGCAGAAGAACAGGTTCATAAATTCTGGTGCATTCTACACTGTCTTAAAGCTGTTTAGAACTTTTTTGGTCCATACATAAATTTTTTTTTGAAAAATATCATAAAAATTCTGAAAATTTTGCCATTTTCAAAGTTCACAAATTTCTGTGTGTAAGACAGACAGTTATAACACACAAACTAGTTTATAATTTGCATCTACCATATGTACTGTAGCCTGGCATAATTTTTTAAATATCTTTTTCTTTTTTATGACATTAGGGGGCTCAGAAATTTAGTAGTAATTTTTCACATTTTCAAGAAGTTTTGCAACATAGATTATTTTAGGGACCAGTCCACTTCTGACATGGTTTTCAGGGGCCTGTATGTTAGACACTCCTGTAAGTGACTCATCTATGAAACTAAAACCCTTTAAAGTATTTAAAACAGCATTTAGGAAGTTTATTAACCACTTAGGAATTTCACAGAAATTAAAGCAAAGAAGAGGTGAAATTTTAAAATTTTACTTATTTTGCAGATTTTAAATTTTTATCCATTATTTACTAGAACACGGTAGATGATAACAGGGAAATACAACTCAACATTGATTCCCCCAATTCTCCCATATGTGGCCCTAGTATGCCATTTAGCTCAACCACAAACCTCAGAATAGGAGGAGCACCTACTGGATTTTGGGGTCTCATTTTCATTACGATTTCTTTAGGTGCGATTACAGCTTTGCAGACACCCTAAGGTAATAAATCTTAATTAACCCCTAAAAAGACCCCATATTGGAAACTACACCCTTTAAGGAATATATCCAGGGGTGCAGTGAGTATATCGACCCCAAAGGTGTTTCACAATTTTTTAGGCTGTGAAAATTAAAAATGTATTTTTTTTCCAGTAATCTGCAAGTATAACTGAAAATTTTTCATTTTAACAATGAATCCTGGAAAAAAAGCATCTCAAAATTTGTTATGCAATTTTTAACAAGTTCAACACTACCCTATATATGGGTGTAAACTGCTACTTGGGCAATACAATACATGGAAATCCCTAAAGAATCATATATGCTATCTATCATACATGAAAAAACTTTTAGATTCTTAGTTCACACGTTTTGATCAAAAAATGTTTAAGCCACCCACGGCTTACAGCGTGATCTCAAGGTGGGTGGTCCTACGCTATCTTTACCTCTCAATAGAGACAAATCCAGACTTCTCATTGGGTCAACTGACCTCCATTATCCAGAGAGAAAAAAAATAAAAAAAACAACAACCTTGCAAGCTGCCCTGATATAACAGCCTGTGAAAGTGGGCGGGGTGCAAGAAACCAAAATGGAGGCATCCCTTCCTTCCTATATAGATTAAAAGCAATATATGCCAAATACAACGTATAGTTCTGCACAAAATATTTTTTTCGGAAAAACACAATGTGAACCTGGGTGCCACTGGCAAAGTACCAGAACAGGTGAAACCTTCCAGAAGTCACCACATTTTGGATTAAACACCTATCATGGATCTCATCTAAACGTGTATTTGAAAATATGGACAAAAAAAAATTTTTACAAAAAGTTTTTTTAACATGGGCCAAAAAATGGGGGGGGGGGGAAAAGGACACATTCCGCCATTTTTTTTTTGACTTCAATTTCACCTTTTCCCAGTGGTATAAATTACATGAAATCTTTGCTATGCGCGTCAGTGCAATTACAATGATATAAATTTAATGTGTTTTTTATGTTTTATTACTTTTACACATAAAATGACTCAGAAAAATTGTGTTTATATTATCTTATGTTGAGCGATTAAATTGGGCCATCGACATGGGTCGGGGCGATAGTCGACCATCATCACAAATATTCAGGGTCAGAAATTAGACCGTGACCATTAAATCTATGGAGAGCAAAACACCTTTTTTTTAAAACCCAAAAACTGGAGAACTGGAATTAACCTCCACAAAAGTCAAAGGATACGTGCACATTTGGCAAAAAACACTAGGTTTTTTTTTAAAAGCCCCACAAAAAAAAAAACACAGACCATTTTCCTATCCCTGCTGCACCACAGCATACCCTTAAACCTGCATGACCCACAAATTAAAAAGTCCAGAAGGCAGTATGATTTGAACCATAAATTTTCTTAAACGGGCATTGAATATCCCTGTCCTGGAACGCAGCAGAGCCCCAAACCGCATGACCCCCAAAATTTAAAAAGTCCCGGGAAAAAGGATCTTTTAAAAACCACCATTGTAGTTTCACGGGGACATAGACATCCCTTCCGGGCCACAGCAGACCCCAAACCCCTGAAACCCCCAAAAATAAAAATCCCGGAAAAAGGAGTCTTTTCAACCACCATTTAGTTTCACGGACATTGATATACCTGTCCCCACAGAATACCCCCAAACCTGCAACCCAAGATTAAAAAGTGCCGGAAAAAGAGTCTTTAAACCACCATTTATTTCACTGGAAAAAGACTACCCCTTCCTGGGCCACAGCATGGCCCCAAATTTTCATGCCCCCAGTTTAAAAAGTCCCGGGAAAAATAGTCTTTCCCCCAAAAAATTTTAGTTTCTTTGGACATTACGCCCCCTTTCCTGGACGCTTGCCCCCCTATATGCGGCCAAATTGAGCTTCACTGAAATCTGGGGGGTTAACCCCCCTGTTCCCCCCGGGTGCCCTTTTTTTTGGGTATTTTTTTTCTCATTTTACTCAACGTGCTGGGGGAAAATTTGCCTCTTATTTTGTTTCTGCCTGCTCCGCTCCATGCCTCCTTAAAAACCAAAATCGGTCCAATTTTTTCCTGTACCTCCCTTGTAAAATTTAAAGGGGAATTTTTTTCCCCACTTTTTTGACAGAAATTTTTTTATAGTTTAATTCTAGAAAACCATTTTTAAAATGGGAAAGGAATCCCACCATGTTTTTGTTTCTCTTTTTAATTTGTTTTAAAAGGGGTTGTCTCAATACGGGGATTGATAGCTTTTAAAATCTGCAAAAAAATTCTTTTTGCAATATGTGTCCATTAACATGCCTACCTACCCTTTTTTTCTGACAGCACCATCACCCTTGAGCCACTCTTGACAATTGTAAAGAAAAAATGTCGTTAGAAACAACATTTTTTATAATAGGAAAACCTGTAGTATAGCGCATTCCCCGCAAAAATCCCCAAAAAAATTCAAAACATGACCCATAAAGCCATTTTTTGAAAGTGAAGAAAAAATTCTTTTAAAAACAACATTTTTTTATTATAGACCTTATATAGCCCCATGTCCCAAAAAATTTCCCCCAAAAAATTCAAAAAAGCCCCTTTGAGCCCTTTGGACAATGGTAAAAACAAAGCCCTGTTAAAACAACTTTTTTTTTATAATGGACCTTGTATAGCTGCTGTCACAGCAAAATGCCCCAAAAATTCAAAGCAGACCCTTAGCCACTTTGGACAATTGTAAGAACAAATTTTGTTAAAACAAATTTTTTTTAAATAGGACCGTAATATTCTGCATTTCAAAGCGCATGCCCAAAAAAAATTATAAAAAATTTTTCTCAGCCATTTAAAAATTGTGAGGGAGAAATGCCACTAAACCACTTTTCTTTTCCCAAAAGGACCATGTTTTTTTGCTGATCCACAGCTAAAAAGCCCCCCAAAAAATTAAATAAATAGACTTCTCAGCCACAATTAAAAATTGTAGGGAGAAATCCACTTAAAAGCCACATTTCTTTTCCAAAGGACCATAATTACAGCGTATCCACAGCAAAGACCCAAAACCATTGACAATGCGAAAACTTCAAAAGAAAAAGTGAGAAATGGAATACGGGGTTGTCTGAAACCTTTTCTGTCTTTTACAGTCCCCAAAAGCAAAACCATAAAATAAAGTTGGGAAAAGAAATAAAAAATTGCAGTAAGAAAAGATCATTTTAAAAAAAAATTTTCAAGAGACCATTTCTGTTTTAAAAATGTGAATAGACCGCAACTAAAAAGGGGACCTCGGGAATTGGGGGCCACAACATCATCAAAATCCATGCCCGATTCACTTTATGAAAATTTAAACGATCCACATTACTGTGGAAAGGGCCCGGGGCGTTCTGTAATGACTCCCCCCCTTTTCTAAGGTCCGCCAGTATCCTGGCTACTGGCAGGGCAACCCCCCAGGCGTGGCGAGCCCGCCGGCCATTTGCCATTTTGGATACCCAGAAGTCTATGGGTCCGGAAAACTCAAAAACATCGGGTTAGACGCAAAAGTCTGCACCATGATTTTAAACTGGTCCTTTTGTTTGGATGTGTGCCCTGCATTTCATTCGTTGGGAGGGGGTAAACAAAAAATTGCCAAGGTCCCCATTAGGGTTTGCCACCTTGCCCTGCGCGCCACAGGGTACTTTTCACTCTACTGCTGCACGTCGCTGATTTTTTCCACCCGGGCATTTTTGGGGAACTGAAGCAGACGCAAAAGAAAATTTTCCATTGATCAATCACAAGGTCTCCATTTTTGCATTTTTTTCCTATTTGGGTTGGGGGGAAGGGAAAATGTTGATTTTGTTTGTACCGGGATCCAAGGGTTTGGGCCCCCCAGAACTGTTGTTTATTTTGATGCCTTAATGCAGGATCATGTTGGAGGAAATGGGGCATCCCAAACACTCATGTGAGAGATGGGGCTTGAATTCCCAAGCCCTGGGTCCCAGGGGGGGCTAGCAAAAATGTCTTTCCCCACTTCCTCCTCCGCCTCAATTCGCGCCAACCTCTTTCCAAGGCAGGACGTCGGAAAAGCGGGGCAAAATACCCGTCGCCCCCCTCCGCTTCCCCCGCACGCTTAACAAGCCTGACTTGCCTGAGATGAGCCCCTAGACTGAACCCACCTTTCACTAGCCCTGGGGCCCCCCGAACCACGCCTAATAAGACCGATAAATTTTGAAACTGTCGGCCTTGTGGATTTGAAAAGGAGAGAAAGGCTCCGTGACCGCATCTGTGTCCCTTCCCCCTCCTTTCCCCCCCGGCGGGGCCTGTTGTTTCAGGTTCCAACACGTTTCCAGAAAATAAAATCACCAAATCTCAACGACAAGAGCATTGTCCGCACTGACCATTTTTGTGGCTTCTTTTAAAACTGCAAGGATGGGCAGAGCTCTTTCACCTGCCCCCACCCCGTGGCTAAACCCCCGGGGGCCGCACCCTGCTGGTCAGGCCTTGTCACTTCGAAATGCGTAAAAGGGAATTTCCTGCTCCCCACAATCCTGGGGCATGTGGAGGGGGGAATTCCACGTGTTGGGGGCCCCCCTTTTTCCCTTAAGGTGCGGGGGCCAGCTGAAGCTAGCAACGAGCCAGCGGGGCAACAGGATGCAACGCGGAAGTGGGGAACTTAGACTTCGAGCCTTCCTCAGCAGGCAGTCCAACCCGGGGGGGGCTCTTTAGAAATTTTTTGGACGACAAGGTTTATGACATGCCCGGGAAGGGGTGGCTCCCGCCTACCGACTTTAAAGGGGGGGGCCAGCAATTTCGCCCTTTATCCCCACAAACCTTGCCTGGCACAAGGTTCTTTGGACCCAGCCAGCGCTTTTCGTCGTTGCGGAGGCCGCCACAAAACTCCTGCCCTGGTGTGGACGTCTTCAAGACAGATTCATTTCAAAGCCGGTTTCCCC